>BHDV01011245.1:124145-139910 GCA_005406045.1 Adoxophyes honmai
CTGCTTCCATGGCTATAGCTAAATCTATAGCCTTATTAAATTTTAAATCCTTTTCCGTAAATAGCCTCTGCCTTATAGTCTCGTTTCTGAGTCCACATACTAATTGGTCCCTCAAACTTTCATCCAACCATGAACCAAAAGCACAATATTTTGTTATCTTCTTTAAATTTGCCACATATTCTGCTATACTTTCATCATTATATTGTTGGCGTTGACGAAATTTGTAACGTTCTGCTAATATGCTCGGTTTCGGTTGCAGATGATTTGCCATAATCTTTGTAATTTCTGTGTAAGTTTTCGTGGCCGGTTTATCGGGGGTACACAAGGTCACTAATAACTCATAACTTTCGGATCCCATTAACGTTATAAGTATAGGTAGTTTTCGTTCGTCTTCAATTCTGTTTACGATAAAATACTGGTCTAAACGATCAATATACAGCTGCCAACTGTCTGAATGTAAATTGAAATTCTCCATTTTACCAACCGCCATTGTTCAATGTTCCAACTTAGCACTGATCGTCACTTTTCTAAAACTGTTTTATTTTCACACTTACATATACAAGTCTTTATGCACCACAATGTCCACGCGTAAATACGATCTCGACTGTCGCCACTGATAAATATAGACCCAAATACCGGACTTAAGGCTTCTAGGAAATAATAGACGTACGTACTCATCAAAGATCTATTGCAAGAATGACAGGAATGACAATGCGTCCTAAAACTACCCGCCACCTATATGTCATCCAAAGTTGGATCTACCCGACATATGTAACACTAACCACTTATTTATCCGTGTGGTGGCGAGTCTAGAATAACGCCTCTTCATTTCTTACGTGGATGTCGTAAGAGGCGACAAAGGAAATAGGTTTAGTTTAGGTATGATTTAGGCGACAGGCTAGCAACCTGTCACTATCATAATACCTCTTTCATCTGTTTCAAACCTAAAATTATTTTAGGAGTGGCTGCGAAGCGTGAAATAGTCATAATCATAGATTTCTGTATGTCGCTTTTCGTGTGATCTGCCACCCCATTTGGGAACATTGCCGTGACTTATCTAACCAATTATTTCCCTCCAACAGACCAAGGATGGAGAAGGCCAAGGCTTACATAAAGAGCTCACTGAGCGCGTCGCGGCCGTCCTCGCCGCGCGAGAAGACCACGCCCGCGCCGGCCGACGACGTCCGCGTCTGCTTCGTCTGCGGCGGCGCCGGCTTCAACGACCAGTTCACCGTCAGGGTGAAGGCTGACCCTCAAGTGAGGCCCAGCGCTGGGAATCCCAGGCTATCGCCACGGAATCAGAACTATAAATATGTCCACTCTTGATGCGATATCACCATCGTAACAATTATCAGTTCTATTTTCCTGGATAGCCATTTAATACACACGTATTTATCACGAAATTGGACAACTATAGCGTAAACCTGAATTACCTGACATTAGTGCAATAACTAGTGAGCCAGCGGTGCCCAGGCACAGGGCGCAGACCCTGGGGGGGCGCAGAAATGACCAGACCAGTATCTTCAAGAGTAATTTTTGAAAGTTCGCAACGGGAGCACCAAAAGTTACGGCACTGCGCGACACAGCTTTGAGCTCATGTCGAGAACTACCAACTAATCTACAATTGTGTCACTTTATTTACAGAACAAATGTCACTTAAATCAACTGATTCTTGTTTGATAACATTATACAGTTGTCTGTTTTATAAGAACGACGATATGTCACTGACAATTTGTAACCGTGGTGAAACAGGGACCAGTGCAACAACGTCGGTCACTCTCGTGGCACCTCAGTGATTTTAATTGGATTTCCTATTTATCGGCTTTTGACATTCATAAAAAACAGTGGACAATAATAATATGCAAGAATATCAATTAAAAAAAAGTGATTTATGAGATTTTCGTGATTATACCTCGACTAAACAGCCGTAGATAAATTGCCTTCGCATAGTATAGTATCAGCAGAATATTCGAATTGTTCCCCGACTGCACTCGACCCGCTTTGTTTTTCAACCAAGTATTTTCCGATCGCTCAATCAATTGACCACTTAACCATTCAATGTCATCATCCCAAAATAAATGGTCGTCAGCCACTGCAGAACCGGTTTCATCCGGTTGTCAATTGACGAGACACGTAAAACGATTGACTTTAGACACGGCCCAATTGACATCGATGATGACGGTCGCCTGACAACGTTGGTTTCGGACACGTGATGACGGGGTGCCGTTTTTAGATACCTCGTTGTGATCGTGAATAATGTCTGTTGTGTTTTTGGTGGCTTTTGAACCAGGGTTAGTCTATATTCTGCCAAAATTCTAATCCGGTCCCGTAGAAATATATCTGTAATGAATAAATTTAAGATGCGATTATGTTCGGAACGGGCATTAGAAAATTTGATATTAATTTCAAAAACTTTTTGTAATGTGTCATTTTGTTAAT
The DNA here is from genome assembly GCA_005406045.1 of Adoxophyes honmai. Lineage (NCBI taxonomy): Eukaryota > Metazoa > Arthropoda > Insecta > Lepidoptera > Tortricidae > Adoxophyes > Adoxophyes honmai. Next base: position 126,585 of record BHDV01011245.1, read on the forward strand.
GTTTTTCTTATTTGGTTTCTGTCGCGCGAATGCTAATTGTCGTGTATTTAGTGTTTCGAGAGACGCGAATTGTTTTTGTTGTGGTTTAAATTTTGTCGGTGGGTGACATCTGTTGGTTGGTAATTTTTATAACAATTATTGTTTTGCCAAAATTTGATGAAAATGCTTAGCTTATACATATACCCTACGATCGATGTACCTAAATGTATTTCATTTGACAGTCATTTGTTCCTGACTAAGTAATAAAAATACGGATGACTCATGTTTTAATCGCATTTAGCTCGACATGTTTTGGGCTCACGGGCAATCACGCGAAAAGAGCAGTGGCGCGCAGTGCGCGTTTGCCAGCAGCCGCCGCTGCTCCTAGATACAGGCCTATGGACTTGCACGAAACATGAGCTAAACTCGATTTGAGTCATTACGAGCGAGTCTACTGTAGTTTCAGGTCAAAGTTCCCCACTATGTTTAATTGAAGTAAAACTAGACCATATTATTACACGTTCACCGACCTTTAGAAACTTTGTACCGTGATGCGATGACGGATTGTTTTATCTACAACTGTCGGGAATCCGACCTGCCGCGTCCTGACGGTCTTTGTACCTGTGTTAATATTTTTGTAACTAGCTAACGAACTCGTGTTTGGTTAGGGCGAGGGCGTTTGCGAAATGGACGCTTGATTGATGATTTTTGTTTAGCTTTTGGAAATATGCCGTTCTTTATCTACAATTCGTTTGGAACAAATTAAATTGTTTTTAGATTCATTGTTAAGTATAGGATTACTCTTGTTTCTGACATGATATTGGAGATCCTGTCTTGAAACTATTATCATTGAGCCTATAAGCTTAGCACGGTCTAGGCTTTAGTCGAAATAGTCTACCCGTCCTTTTCTGACGCTTCTAATTAGACAGTGATGGATATAGAATACCTCGCGCGTATCTTTAATCGCTCCTTGCTGTGCTAAGCCGTCAAAATACTATTATGTCGTGGTGTTACTTACTCGCGATGACTTTTGGTCAACACAAAAATGATGCTCGCTTCTATTAGCTGATAAGGTAAGTCCACACCAGTGCGCTTTCACGTTCACCTTGCGTCTTCCTCTGACGCATGCACGTGCAACCACAGCGCATGCGCTGAAACTAGATCCGTCCTCAATGAAAACGCGCTGGCGACATGCGCTTTTGTTGGTGGTTGCACGGGCATGCGTCAGAGGAAGACGCAAGGTGAACGCGAAAGCGCACTGGTGTGGACATAGCTATAGATCCAACTCCAAATGTTTCGCTACCTCGCTAATAAGGCGCGGAAAATAAGACCATAAAAGGTGCTAGTTACCTTATGCATCTAAGATGAATTAGCCGTCGTAGCAATTTAATTTATACGGTCCGTCTTGATTGAATCTTCTGTCGCTAATTGAATTATGCCCAATGTTTGTTTTTAATTAGCAAATATTTCTTCTATGTCAGTTTAATCATCATCATTTCTTGGCCTCAAACTATTGGGTAAAGGTTTGGGTGAAGGTTTATACTAAGTTCCCACGCGTTGCCAGTATAGTGTTCGACCATTTAGTTTTCGGCCAAAACTGATTTTAGGTGTCTCCAAACCACGAGAAAAAACACCCGAGTTTTGCTGCGGTCGGTCGTGGTTCGGCACAATATTTTATGCTAAGAACGACTAGAAGGCTATGTTTTCATAACCTTTTATTGTACGGACAGCTGCAGAGAAAAGTAACCCCCTAGTAATGAAACATCGTATGGGCGGGGGGTTACCTTTCTCTGCAGCTGGCTGTACAACCAGCTGAACAGACGAAAATGTTACCTAACTAAGGGGCACTAGAGGGAAAATGTATGACATGATAGTTATGTCATGATATTACAGTTTTGGTCAGTGGCTAGTTGCCAGTGCAGATTCCAACAAAACAAAAACACCTTCGTTCAGAATCCTCCATCGCATGGGAATGCGCTGATTGCCGACGCCTCCTGACGTGGCATTACGAGCAACCTATTTCCTATGAAGGAACGATATTCCATACATCATACATCAATAATTACTACTATCGTGGGACCGAAGCGGCAACGGTGGCCCGGGAGAAAAACACTAGCGTCATCGCGCCGGAGAACGCTATTACTGAGTGGATTTTCCCATAAAGATTTCTCATGGCTCGCTTGGATTATCATAATGTATATGGGACAGGACCTTTTAGCCGTAACACACACATTTGCTATCAGGGTCTCGATTAATATTGGCTGGGCGTCAGGAATAGTGTGTGACATCATAACGACAGACTTTTACATACATTCAGTTACGCCTATTTTCCGAAATGGGATAGGCAGAGCACACGAAACGTGACATAGATAAAACCATGACTATTTCACGCTTCGCAGCCACTTCTAGCATAATTTTAGGTTTGGAAACAGATGGAAGAGGTAGTATAATAGTGACGGGTTGCTAGCCAGTCGCCCAAAGCATACCTAAACCTATTTCCTTAGGCTAAGCGCGCACTACGACTTTTTGTCGCGCGACACGATTTTAAAATAGCGCTGTCCATACTGATTTTTTCATCATAGTGCGCGCATTGACATGTAAACCCATACGTTGCATTTCTGCGACAAAATTATCGCGCGACAAAAAGTCGTAGTGCGCGCTTAGCCTTAGTCGCCTCGTACGACATCCATGGAAGAAATGGAGAAGTGTTATTCTATCCCGATATCACACAGGTAATTAATAAGGCTTTTATTGATGACATGTTACATATGCCATACTAAACAAGTTTCACAAATGTAAAGTGAACACTACAGGCCTTTCAGCAATACTCAAGTTATATAATTTGAAAATGTTCAAAGGAAAATGATTCACAAGTTTCCTAACGGTTCTTTGAAATAGCGATAGTATTGCAGTGACGTGTAATGTAACGGATATGCAGGATATGTTGTTCTTGGAATATTTACCGGTAATTTACATTATTGCTGTATTTTAAAAGCGGTAAAATAATTGGCCATCTCGCATGCCGATTGCACTTTCTGTTGTGACAAGAACTCGCATATTGAAACACGTATCGGATTGTGTTTGGCCGGGCTGGCAAGTTAATTTCTCGACTTTCATTTGTAGGTCTCATTTAGGTAATTTAAAAGATGGATGGATGGAGGTAATGCACAGACTTATATCGAAATAGATACCGCGAGTTCCTGCATTTGTATGAAAACCAAGCGTGCCACTTTTTCTCTACCTACCTAGTATCGTCACATGAGCGCTTTAGTGATGGGAATTGACAGTCCCAGTGAAACCGATTCAAAGGTGACGCCGCCTTATCAAGTTGACCTGTATCTAGGCAGTTAAACCTAATCTAAGTGGTAGAAAACTAAATGAAATCGCGTCAAAGGAAGAGCATTGCTCTCCCTTTGGGCTCACTTTGGCACGCGAAGTACATACACTTGAATCATCTATTTCGATATAAGTGTGTGAGTTAATGTAAGAGCCTTAAATACGCTGTAGTTTTAAAACTTCGTATTTTAATGCATTTTGAATAACAACAGAATGAAATAAATGATTGACTACCAAGAAAAATGTGTTAATCTTGTCGATGACTGGAAATTGAACTGATTTAAACTGATTTACAAGTAGCGCTTAATTGTAGGCGCCATGTCTAAATTTACAAATTAATTTATCGCGTTCGAGGCGACGCTCGCGTCTTTTTATGCGCAGGTATAAAAGGAGCCTGTCCGGTTTTCCAACTTACATATCTGATTGCAAAATATTTTTGGCCGATGCCACGTCGTATGTTTTGTCGTTGAATGAAAATGAGGGAGTTCATCATTGTATGGATATGGATATGCGTTAGAGATTACCACTGTTTTGGTGGAAATGTGGGACCGACCAACTGGCTTGTGTCTTTCGGTTTCTAACTAGAGACGTCAGAAATTGACAGGTAGCCTACAAGTCTAAGGGTGCATTTAACCAAACGGGTTTTAATAAAATTAAGTCGTGGAATAAGCTATTTTACTAGCAAGTAAATAGTGTCTGACTCCAAGGCAAAATTTTATTTTTGGTTGAATGCGACCTAAAGGTTTCAAAATAACCGACACGTCGCGCCAAATGAAGCATATCTCGTCCCGTTTTACCGTGTCAATATACTTAAGGGTACGTTCACACACGCGGGCGCGTTGACCGCTCGGTATACCCGATGTGACGTGTTCGTGTGCTTACGTATACCTACCTAAGTTCGTGCCGTGATCGACGGAGCGATTAGAACCGACGACGGATCACGAGCGTGTGATAATGACAGTTTACTATCTCATCAATGTAACCACACGTCGCCAAACAAAATTCATATAGGAGCATCCCAAATACCCATTGTTGATCATGCAGCTGATTGTCTTAGAATTGAAACAATAAGGTAAAATACAATTGTCTGTTTTCAAATCGCCCGCACAGAATTCGCAGTTAGTGCCCGAGGGCATTCAACTCTGAAGGCAATTAAATTGTCCCTGTGCCTACCGGTGTAATAAAAGTATGAGTCTGTTTCACAAAAACGGGGACCAAAATTGGAGTGTGATGGCGGGATTCGTGCGACCGCTTTCATATTACGAGGGCCTATTACATCGCAAATTGACTGTAATTACACTCATGTGTTTTGCCGATGCTCATAAAGATTCTTTCGAACCTGTCAGTGTTTCATAGCTGCTTGAAAGATCCGTGTTCCAGTAAACGTTGACTGGAGACTAAGTTTTTAAATGCGAAATTGTGGTGTTGAATCGGGCTGGTTTTTCTGAATCCTTATTAACATTCAGATGTCTAGATTTGGCGACATAATGTTTGATTTGGTGTCTCCGATAAAAAGCTGACTCCGATCTTCATTCCTTTCGATGCCAAACTGTTCTGGCGGGATCTGAAAGCGGCCCTTGATCCAACAGGCATTGCAATGAGTCACGCGCCGCCCGGTGGTCTTTACCGCTACGTTGTCCTTACGTTACTTGATCCAGATCAGATAATATTGTGAGTAATGGCCGCTGTTTCGGGTTTATTATGTGCTATTTTAAGACTCGAGGAGTTCCCTGTACGCACCCTGGACTAAATCCTTTTGATTTTCATGCAAATTGCTTTGGGCAGACGATGGTTCATGAATACTCGGATGGCAAGAGTGCTGACATTAAGGGCAGATTCTAAAGGTCAAATGATCTTCGACTACGTTACTACTCATTCGACTTGATTATTAGTAACAAACCAGTTAATTTTCAAAGTCTAATGAAGAATGAACTCATAAGTAATTACTAACGAAGGAATGAAAATGCACCCTTACTCCCAACTAAGCGAGCTTGACTACTATCTGTGCAACGTTGAATAATTTGAGACTATTCATTCAGTCATAGTTAGTTTGTACTACAAGTAGGTAGTGAATGACGAACGAAACCATTAATCCAATTAGTAACCACTCTGCTATGATCATACGAATTGTTCGAATGATTTTATTAAGTTGAAATATCGAATGAAATCATTCACAGTTGCGCATCACTGGTAGACTCCAACCAAACAATAAAATGTAGCTATGAGATAACTCGCGAGTAAATAGATTTTTCATGTGAAAAAGGCAGATAACATTACTTATTCTGTGAATAATTATGTTCTTGTTTGGTTTGATTGGCTCTAAGTAATATTTTCCATCGATATCAACATCTATACGTTGTCGGTTTAGGTAGTTAAAACAATATAAACAATCTTGACATGTCTTTTTATTGAAATACACAGTCTAAAAATGAAAATCGTTACACTATACAATTCAATCAAGAAAAAGTAAATGATTTTTTCATACCAAAATTGTAAGATGTAAAGATTTCGATTTATAAAGTGTACGTTTAAATAAAAAGATACGTCAAGATTGTTTACATTGATTTAACTACCTAAACCGACAACGTATAGTAAGCCGTATCAGTGTGTGATGTTTTTGAACTAGTTGCTATTGAACTCGACTCAAGTTACATCACATCTAGGAAAGATTTAAAAAAGACAGCCGTTATTCCAACGTCTTCTTGGATGTCCGTCACGCTTGGTTTTTTTGTGTTGATCAATTTGATCTCTAGTTTCGCTTCTTTAGTGGTTCCACTGAGAAACAATAGGTATTAAGCCGCCACAAAACCAAACCCCTGTGTAACGCGTTCCTAAATACCTATCGACGGTGGAAATTTCAAATATCGTAAGGGACATAGTAGCTCTATGACATTTGAAATTTCCACCGTCGATATTATCTTTAGGTACTTCACGCCGGTTTTTTCCGAGTGTCGGATTTCTGACCAATCCATCCGTTTCAGAGCACGGAGCCTTACTTCCCATTCCTGGGCGCGCACGCGCCGCCGACGGGCTACCGGGCTGAGCCGACTGATGAGGAAGGCACCGTCCGCTGCTGCTGCGTCTGCTACACCTTCCTGCGCCAGCAGTGGGAGCAGTACGACCGGGAGAACAAGCCCCACAGCCAACGGTTCTATTGGATGAAGAGGCTCGACGGGAAACCTTTTATTGGTGAGTTTACATTCGGACATACGCCATTGGGGAACAAACCCTGACAGAACTGCAAACCACGACCAGCAGAATTGGGTAGATGATTACAAAATGTATTTAGTCTGTCAGATAGATTACAAAAAAAAAACGAGGATACAGTGCTCTGGAGTTTCGAGTGACGTCACGCCTCGGTACGATTTTTACCTAGATGTGACGTCACAACCTTCCACTCCGGAGGTTGTTTGACGGTGTTTATTTGATAAACCAAAGAACACGTGTCTCATTTTTTCCATAATATAATTAACGAACTAATTAGAATGATGTATTTTTAACCTTGTCATCATCCCCATTGTGGGACTAGGAGGGCTGTCGTCTCACGCGCTTGGAGTCACGATCGCTTTAAATGTGACAGGTCGAAACCAGTCTCGCTTTAAAATTTAAACAAATGGTATGGCGTAACGACATGGCGGTAAGCCAATTGAACGAATGATTTAACAAAAAAATTAAGTGGCGTAAGCAAAATTACAGCTGGGGATTGGTTTGTTACACAAAAGCATTTTACTGGGGTAGTCGGGATCACGATTGCTTTCCATTTTCAAGCCCATGCTGATTCAGAGCGCGTTAGACAATCTGAAAGTTCTGAAAGGGATATCGAAACAAGCCGCCGTTGTCGATGAAGAAAAAACAAGGATGTGTTTGAGTTAAAAATATCAATTTGCAGAGCCAATCTTTGTTTTTTTTAGTGAATATTTCAACAGCGATTAAACGGGGTGTGGTAATTATTTACCTGTATGCAGCAACGTGAGGCGTGTTTGTATAGGGCGGAATAGGCTGATTGTATAGGTGTCCGTGCTCAGCTGCCAATAGGCCGTCGCGTAGGCAAATAGGGCTACGAATTAAGTTCGCTGCCACCAAATTGAATTCAGAGAAAGAGTGAAACATATTTTAGCTCTTCAAACATTTTGCGTCATCGTCTTTATGTTGTTACCCGTGTATTTAATTGTGCAACGGGTGTTATTTAGACTGTCTACTAGAAAATGAAACTAGGGTATCTACTTAAGTTTCCGTCAAATTCTCCGTCCTGGATTAACTTGACCCGACGCGATCCTAATAATCCCCGCAAAGCCTTAGTGCGCCTATTTCTCGGCACTCGCGTGTATCCACTGTTTTATGTAACGTCGCAACTTTCCGAGCAATTCGGCTAAGTAAGTAAATCCAATAAGAACGGATAATCATATTGTTTTCAGAGTTAGCGACGCGCACTATGTTGCGGACGGTTCTCTTTTCATTTTAATGAAAATCGGTTATTGGATAGGCAACCGTGTCGCATTCACGGCGCAGACAGTGTAGAGCGGAGTATGCGAGAGCCTTGCTATACTTTTTATAAAACAACTGAGCAATGTCTCTCGGACTTGAGAGTTCCGTCCGATGATAAACTGAATCGAGGACGTGAACTTACTCTTCTGATTCCACGTCAGAACTCCCTAATATACGTAGATGTCAAAGTGGCATAATTACTACTTTTGATTTTTCTGTGGGTGTCGTAAGAGTCGACTCTGGGAAAGGGTTAGTGTATTGTGGGCGATGGGCTACCAACCTGTTACTGCAATGTCACGTTTAACTATCTGGTTACTCTGAATTTGCTAAACATGGCACTGGATTTTTGAGTTCATGTGCTCTGCCTACCCCTCTTGGGAATACAGGCCTGTGAATATGTATGTATGTATGATTTTTCTGTCTTTAGTTAGTAGGATCAACTAAAAGATAGAATGACGGGAACGGCTGTAGATCTCTCGCAGCCAGCCTACTAAAAAGAATTAACACCGATTTGTGGCGAAATTCATATCTTCAGAAAACTTACCATTATTTTACATTTTCCTACCTTAAGTTATGAATTACTTGAATTCGGCACAACGACGGACGAAACGGACGCACAAAATTGAATCACGGAACACTTATAATGAATAATGAGGTCAACAGTTAAGGCCAGTCCTACTGCATTACTTTTCGAAGTGAAAGCGGGTTGCGCTTTTGGTACTGCGGGAAGTCCGAAACCCGAACCTCGTGCGCCATTTACTGTAATTTTCAGCATTCAGCATTTATTTAGATGCCCTGTCAAAATGAGGTGAATTCGATACTTGCTCCATTATTATTCCTTTTCGCGATTCTGTTATTGAACATAGTGTAGAATCGCGAATAGAAAGAAACAATGGCTCATGTCGAATTATCTCAAAATGTTTCGTTGTTGAAAACTCACTGCATTGTGCACTAACCAAGAATTAGAAAAGCAAAAAATTGGCAGTGTACCGGCATTTAGCTGCCGCTGGAGCCACGCACTGCGACTAGCGCGAAGGCTACGTGCCAAGTTATTGTAGCGGACCAAAACTGGGGCGCAAATAAATTCGTCCGGTTCCGAATTAAATAGTTCACAGCAAATTTAGGGGGACGGCAAGGGACAGTACTTGTGGCGTCCGGATTGTTTCCAACTGTACTTATTTGTGGAGCTGCTGAACTTTGCATAAATTTCTAAAGCCAAACGGTTAACAAGTGTGCTGTCGGTTAAAATTAATGGTTTCTAGAATATCGTGCAGAATGTGTCTAGCTATTTGAGTGCTGTCGCATCATGTTTCGCCAATGCTCCTAGGTAATTTGACAGTCAAAGGATAGAACAACCGTAAATAACAAACTGTCACCTTTCAGAATGACGGCCCAAAATTGACACTATGACGCAGTCGTAACTAAACTTTAGATATTCTCTAGTAGCTAGTAGCAAAATACTCACAGTCCATATCAGAAGGAAGGGTGAGCTCCTTTTTTTTAAGACTGGGGAACTTCCAAATTTACGAATTTCGAATTACAAGGATTATATTCGCAAAAACCACTATCATTTTTAAGTAGGTATAGAAAAGAGGAGGGCGTTGACGGCTTTAAAGCTCCCGATGTACCCACAATAAATATAGAAACTTGCAGTTCTGCTTTCATAACTTACTTTGTTGCAAAGTATATTATCCGATTTCCAATAACGCCCTTTCATCGCCGACGTCGCGGACTACAAATCGCTCGGTGTTGCCAGCCGCCGTTCACAACCCGCGCGGCGACGCCGATAATCCGTACAATCCCAAAGTTTTACTTTCAGGAAATCCGCAGTGCCTTGTTTATTTCACTACGTACGCTAAAGTTGCAGATTTCGCAAATCAAACCAATTTCAAGTTCACGACGAGAGCTGCGATCTTGGGATTTATTATGTTGAAGCTGGAATTCGTCACGTGAAACTTGGACTTGATTAAATGTCATGTGCTGATAAAAAAGTAGATTGACCAGTTGTGGTCAAAGGAATTGACGAAACGCGACGGCGCACGTGCCGCCTTGCACGTAACGAAACGCAGCACGTTCTCTCCGATACGTGTCTTTTTAACGTTGATTCACTCGCGTCGGTTATAATAACTTTAATTTCCAAAAATCGCAAGATATGGTGGATTTCTCTTATGCCTGGCAATACGCTGTCCACGTTTTATCGGTCGTCGCCGGCTGGAGCCGACATTGTTGCGTTCCGGTTTGTTATGCCGAGTGGATGTCGTAAATCCCAGGCATCGATCCCCGGGGATAAATATTGCAGCAGACTCTAGGCTGTGCTGTGCCGCAAGGTTCTGTTCTGGGCATGCTGTTGTTTTTTGTACCGAGATTTTAACGCGATAGCGAATTTGCGTTGGCTTTTGGTTCTGACTGATTTATGAGTATGCGTTATAAAACAATAACTTTATTTGTTTTAAACTAGAAGCAGTATTTACATTTAACTCTGATCGCTCACGTGTCAGAGGATGTGTTTTGTAAACATTCGTTCATCGTAAAAAGGAATAAGAAATTAGAAACACATTTAGACATACTTGATACGAATTTATAGAAGCCTACGTGAACTACGTATTTTCCCGTGATAAAACGTAGCCAATTTTACTCCAGGAAATCAAACTAATTTCTTCTCCATATTCTGTACACAACATTACATACATAAATGACGCCTGTATGCCCTAATTGGGTAGGCAGAGCACACGAAATATCACAAAAGCGAAAACGACTGTTTCACGTCTCGTAGCCACTTAGAATAAGTTTAGGTTTAAACATAAGTAGATAGATGAGGTCTAATAGTGATATGTTGCTTCTTACGACATCCACGTAAGAAATGTAAAAAAAAAAATGTTCTGATTCCTGTTGAAGAGCAATAAGGAAACGCACTGACGAACAGACAGACTTTCAGAGATATAGACGTAAGTTACTTTTTCGTTTTATATCATCTATCCGTCCCGACAACAGACACATTTGAAGTCGCCTCCATCTCGCAGGGAATCACTTTTTAACGTCAAAACTACGGACCTAAAAATAGATGCACTTAAACCACCGATCTCCCGTCCATTATGATGAACTGTGCCGAATGCGCTATGTAAATAAAGTGTTTGTATAAATCCGACGGTTGGACGGCGTGGGCGACCGCTGTCCGCGCCACTCGCGCTGCAGAGCGTCTAGTGTGCTCAAAACGATGATGAATTCGATATCGATTTCGTTTGCGAATTAACGCGGAATTGTATGGAGACGTGTCGACCGCGGCAGTTGTGCAAACGTTTCGCTGGCGGCGCTGTCTCAGTTTCTATACAATTTTGCGATAAATCGCAAACGAAATCGTTATCGACTGCATGATCGTTTTCAACACACTAGACGTACTGAACTGTCTCGATACCGCGACTGAGGCATTGACATCGCTGAATAAGATTGGAGTTGGAATTTATATGCCGGGATATGTAAGCTTTGAGATCTCTAAACCTTTGGAACTATTCACTGACAGAAACTCTTTGAGAAGATAACAATAAGCGGGCCGTGGATAAGTTATAGCGTGGCGTGCATTTCTTGGCCAATTTTTGCTACAGACTTTTCATAAAAACTAACTCGAAAAGCGAGATGTTGCTCGTAATAAAACCTAATTTGTAGCGATGTCGCCCATAATCCCGCCTGGTCGGAATGTTTCTTGTTCTTCCGTCCGTTGCTCAGCGCGGTTTCTTACAACTTATAAAGGAACATGTAATAACTAAACTGGTTTTGTTAGCGTTTTAAGAAAGACTATGTTACCTGCGACTTCGTTTGAGTTATATTCGCTTTACTCTATCCTGGGAGGACAGGTTTGTCCGGGATAAAAAATTACATATCCTTTCTAAGGATTCTATCTATTCTCATGTCAAATTTCGTCAAATGGGCTAAATGGTTAAAACGTGACGCAAGCAACGAGTTAGCTGACCCCCTTTTAATATGAGTGACCATGGGAATGAGAGCTCGGCTTAAATTAGACGTGCATATTCCCAAAACTGTTGTTTCTGGGATAAAAAGCACCCTATGTCCTTCCTCAGGATTCGTCACGCTTCAGCAGTTGAAGCGTGTCAAACAAACAGCGACTTTCGCATTCGCAATATGACTTGGGAAGTAGAGATTATAGGCCAAGGAGAGGCCTAAATAACGGCGTAAGTCAGACAATGCCTCCGCTCACAATGCCGCGCAATCAAACGCTAACGCACTTTTTTCGTGCCGCGACACACATACATTGTTCTGGCAATAATGCTGGAAGTTGATGGAGTATAATGTCCTGAAAAACGTGCGCTTGCGAAGTTTCACTGCGCGGTGGCTATTGCGGGCCTGAACTAGCTATGTGTGAACGTACCCCGTACCATGGGTTGCAATCGTATTCGAATAGTTTTCGATTGCTTGTCGATAAAATGACATATTTGGACGAAGACAAAAACGATCCAACCCCCAACTCCCGCGTAGTTCTGACGTAAATCACGTACAGTCGCGAACCGGGGTTGTTGAATCGCTTGCCACTGTTCGCAATTTAGACGTGTAATCAATGACCGATGTGACCGATTAGATGTTAGCTATTAGATTAGTATTACGCGACCACAGATTTATATCGAACTAGATGACTCAAGTGTATGTACTTCGCGTGCCAAAATGGAGCCAAAAGGAAGAGCAATGCTCCTCTTTTGACGCGATTTCATTTAGTTTTATAACACTTAGATTAGGTTTTTCTGCCTAGAAACAGGATAAATTGAATAAAGCGGCATCATCTTTGAATGAGTTTCTCTCGGATTGTTAACTTTCATCACTAAAGTGCTCATGTGACGATACCTACCATCGAGAAAAAGTGACACGCTTGGTTTTCATACTAATGCAGGAACTCGCGGTATCTAGTTAAATATAAGTCTGTGTACACGACCAAGTTACAAACATAGGTAAGTGGCTCAACAATCCCTGTAGCTCGATTTATTTCGAAAGGATACGCGAATCAACTCTTGTCTGCTAAACTACGTCCATTTGTGGCTCGTGGTACCGATTTTCTACGATAGCATGACGTAACAGCTACAAAACGTTTGTCTCTAATTCACCGTTGAACTCCCTACCTGAGCGCAGCAGCGCTATAGATTTCTTCATACAAATAATTTACACTGTCGCTAGCGAGTGTGGTCCATGGCAACTCATGGTAATGCTATTGTCGAGCGAAATGGCAGCTACAGGCTTGTGTCTCTCTCTACTACCACCATCACCAACTTCTTAATTAGATTCTGCCAATTTGATTATATTTTGAACTATTTTTTGGTGTGAAATGATGTTACGTGTGGAACGAGTCCTTGGGTTTAGCTAGATTTCATAGACAATGTTTAGAGAAAAAAGGTAGCGCGTATTTTAACGATAGATAAGTTTTTCAAATTGCAGAATAGTGTCTGTTTTTAGGGTTCCGTACCCAAAGGGTAAAAACGGGACCCTATTACTGAGACTTCGCTGTCTGTCTGTCTGTCTGTCTGTCTG
>BHDV01011245.1:147778-161059 GCA_005406045.1 Adoxophyes honmai
TTAGGCGACAGGCTAGCAACCTGTCACTATTCTACCTCTTCCATCTTTGCAAACCTAAAACTATGCTAGAAGTGGCTGCGAAGCTTGATATAGTCATAATCATGGTTTTGTCTATGTCACGTTTCGTGTGCTCTGCCTACCCCATTTGGGAACACACTGGTGATTGTATGTATGTATTAATTTATAGACGCATCAGCTTACCAGAGATAGGAAAGTGACAGATAATGTCTTTACTGTGTGCTCTAGTAAGCTAACTGTCGATAGATTTAATATTACCCATTCCTCTAGTCTAAGGCGACGCATTCCAATCGTTATCAACCAGTAATTAACAACCACTAGGTAGGCAAGTAAAGTAGGCTCGTAAATAGGCAAGACCTCACTACACGTCCCAGCCTTATCAGACTGCATGCAGATCGCTCTATCACTGATTACGATATTTAACCCGAACATAGTTAATTGTTTGGTTTAGCACAGCAAGGCACGAGTGCAGATGCGCGAGGTAGACTATACCTGTCAATGCTGACTAGAGACGTCAGAAAATTAGTTCTTGCGTTTTGCTGTGCTCAGCTTACTTGTTCGGGTCAGCTAGATACCGATAAACTATAAATTGAGGACCGTTATTATGAAATCCCAAAAATTCGCGTTCTATAATGCATGAATGTCTTTAGACATTTGTCGGTGCAGGCGATAAAATAACCGGCGATATATTTCATTCCTTTCTTACTTCGATTGGTGCTTCAGAGCCGAAGATGAAAAGGACGCTTAGCAAAGAAGAATGGGATGTAGTTTGTCATATTTCGAGGTACGACGAGTCTCGTCTCTAAATTCTATATTTCCGTTAGGATTATGGTGTATGGTTTATCTTCTCTAGTTTATTTCAGTCTAAGAATATCCTCGTCCTTTTAAAGTTAGAGTAAGAGCGTAATATGGTAGACGACGTAAAAAAACTATAGGTTAATAAAAAAATATTATTCGCGATATTTTTATTTGATTTGACAAACAAAAAATTACGAAAACACAGCGCTTGAAAGTTTGACGTCACAAGCCCCCACTCCGGAAGTTTGATGTATAGATCTATACCTTTGTCGATGTTTAGTTATTTGATAATGATAAAACCAAAACACGTGTCGCTTATTTTTCCATAATCTAACGGACTAATTAGAATTACATATTTTTGATATTTTTAGGGTTCCGTACCTACCCAAAGGGTAAAAACGGGACCCTATTACTGAGACTTCGCTGTCTGTCCGTCTGTCACCAGGCTGTATCTCAAGAACCGTAAGAGCTAGAGTTATTTTCACAGATGATGTATTTCTGTTGCCACTATAACAACAAATACTAAAATCAAAATAATAATAATAATAATTAAGGGGGCTCCCATAGAAAAAATGTGTTTTTTTTTGCTGTTTTGGGTCTATTTAAATAACTATAACAGGTAAATCCTTGAAATGCTCACAGAATATTTAATTAAATATCTACTTTAAAAGCAAATAATTAAATTGAAATAAAATTAGTTTTAAGGGGGGCTCCCATACAAAAAAACCTGATTTTTTTGGTACGGAACCCTTTGTGCGCGAGTCCGACTCGCACTTGGCAGATTTTTTAACCCAGTCGACATCCCTATTTAATGTGTCCCTGCAACATAGTGGCTCTAGAGTCTCTAGACCTAGAAAACAATGTTTTCAAGTGAACCCAGCAAACATCCACAAACACTCTAAACAGATAAGAACAACGGACATTACTTTTGAGAGCAACCTCGTCTAGCTGCTTCACGCTACTCCACCTTATCTGCCCACTTCTGATCTGACGTGTACTGTGATGTAAACAGTAGCGATGGGACAACACTTCGCGTGTTACACTCGATAAAGGTGAAACATGACAGTTAGGAATTGCATTTATATCAATGCTAATACCGATCTCTATCGAGTTTTTATGAACAATGCAAGTAAAAAGGAGCGATTTTGTGTTGATTGTCGACGCAGACAGTCTAAATAGTAATTGAGTGGACTAACACGGGTAAGCGATTGATTTTGTGGGCTAGTTATTTCTTAGAACTTCATTGTTTATCCGGTAAGAATGTTCTACTGTTTGATCAATTTCTCCGTTAATTTTCTCTTTAATGTGTTGGCTGACGTATTCTGTGTACATAATTGATAGTTTTGTGAGAGAAAATCATATCAACCATGAAAAATATGCATGAGGGAGGTGACCCCAAAAGTGTAAAGATTACGGTAGTCAGTGGCTTTAAGCGAGCAACAGCTAACTCGGCTGTTAAAGTGATGACACTCAGCGGACAGTCTAGTCTAGTGTAAAGACGTAGTTTGGAACACGTGTGGCGCCCGCATTAAGTGAACGACTCAGTGTGATTGCCGCTCAGAAAATACCTAGTAGTTTACCGCGCAGTATTTTTCTTTTCGCAGCTGTTTTTTTTAACTCGTTAAAAATTATTCCTCGTAAACTCGTACTCGAACTCTATTTGCTTCTGGGCTATCCAGTACAACTCTGTGGAGTTAGATTAGGATAGTTTTATGACAAAGAGGGACTTATACTTACTGCATAAAAATACAGTTGGGAAATGAAACAATTGCGAAATATCAATACTTAAATCTTATTGCCGTGATAAGCTTGCTGATTACAAAATTCAACAATTGCTTGCGAAAGGAAGAGCATTTACATGATTATCTGTGGGAAATTGTAGTTACCGTGCGCTGAGAGCCTGCCACAGAGGAATCAATAGGAGATCCCTTCATCCGACGTTTATTTTCACTGTCAATCACCAGTCATCGTTGGTTTTGACGCGTTTCAATGAGACATCCCGCATTTCAAATGTCAGTCACCCGTAGGCTAATTACCTAACTCCCTTGCAATCGTCATCGTTATCGATCTCGCCTTCAACGATAGTAAGTGTATGGTGAACACAGACTTGTATCGAAATACAGGGTGTCCCAAAGTTATGGGACATGAAGGGGAAGTACCTTAAATATCGTAGATAGTGTATTTTGCTCAAAGAAGACTTTACCTTATTTTCAAAAGTTAGTAATTCTGCATTCATAGATTTTCTAAAAATTACTTGCTTCGTCTGGGAATCGAACCGACTAAAATGTCAAAAAAAAAAACATCCTGTTTTTATGATGCCAATCGAAAGAATAGCTAAAAAATAATAACTCTGCTTAAGTAACATAGTATTTTGGGTTGTTAGGTGGTTGTCATGTTCGGCTTTAGTCATAATCTGCTTTAGTCATGTTCTGGTTTTGTCATATTCTGCTTTGGTCATATTTATTCTTCTTAAGTCATATTCTTGTTTAGCCATATTCTGTTTTAGTCAAGTTCTTGTTTAGTCATGATTTTAATCTTTATAAGTCATATTCTGCTCTGGTAATATTCTACTCTAGTCATATTCTGCTTTAGTCATGTTCTGGTTTAGTCATACGTGAGGTCATACGGTACGTTATTCCACTTCATCTGACTTTGAGCCTAGAGATTGCTAAATGTGGCCCGGAATGTCATAGATTTATCTGTGTAACGTTTTGTGTGCTCTGCCTAACCCATTTGTGAATAGAGGCGTGATATAGTATTTATGTATGCATACATACATATTCTCACGCCTCACAGTGTTGCGGCGGTAGGAAAAAAACGAAAAAAAAAAAAATGTAGGTAGATCAAATACAAACATTATTTATTGAACTTATGTTAATAATGTATCATATTATGCCAAAAACGAGGGTACTTTCTCACAGAAACATTGCTAAAACGCTTGTCAAAGTTTAACAATTTATTTCTGAGACGTTTAAGTGATTTCGAGTTGGGTGTTTCAAACTACGATTTTCGGATACAAACTATACTATTATTAAAATTGCAACATGGATTCTGTAGACCAAGGTATTGTCTTGTAAAAACGTTTTATCTAATTGAAATATTACAAACATTTTATAAAATACGGAATATTTAAATGCACAGCTTAAATACAGGTGGAAATTTTTCTTCTATAGACCTTTAAGTATAATATTCCACTTCGTGCCGCCATAAAATGTTAGTGACAGTGAAGTATTGACCTTATATTACTGGAATATAAAACGCAAAGTTGCGACTTTTTGCGAACTTTAACTGTAATAATAATTGTTTACCGCAGGGCATATTGTTGAAGTAAGCCGTGAGGAGCTTGTAGCGGTTATATTTCGAGATCCATCGAAAACTTTGGACAGAAAATGCACAAATTTATTAGAATTTGTAAAACAGAAGCTAAATTACCCGCCAGAATACCAAAATGAAGTAAAACGACGTCGTGTCGTGGACATGTGGCCAGGCCCTTACTAAAAGAAATATTATGGGTTCCAAGTTTGTTCTAAGTAAGTACCTATGCATGTACTTTATGAAACGAAAAATATCCGCGATAAAATGTTTCAAGGAACGTCTTTCCCTAAAATAGGTAGGTAAATTATAGCCAGATTCATTATTACAGAAATCGAATCGCATAACCGGCGGCCCGCGTCGTGCGCTTACAACTTGTTTTACTTCTAAATCGGAAACTAATTGACGTATCGAAGTAATTCTTTCACTAGTATTTTTTATTTTTGACAGAGAATACGGATAGCTAATAATCAAAATTTAGTAACATTCTTCATTGAGGATACTCACATGCGAAAAGCCATCCCGGCAATAACCAAATTGGAAACTAAGAAACCCAACAATTGGAACACTTAGATTTTTAGCTACAGGTGATTCATTTGTACTGTCTACTGGTATGCCCGTAGTTGTCGCGGCAGTTCAAACGTGCCGAATTAGCAGCCCCTTGCGGCTCCTCTTTTAGCGGGCATGCAAGGAAATCAAATGTGTCAGCTATTTGCAACTAGCTAGCTAGTTACAGGCATGTCAGTGTTACTGATAAACATGACTGTACTTGCAAGGAGCTGGTATGCTAGTGTGCAAGCTACGGGCATGTGTATCCCCGGCATTACATTTATCGCGCTTTGACTGGTCCCATCTGGTTTCATT
Source organism: Adoxophyes honmai (assembly GCA_005406045.1). Lineage (NCBI taxonomy): Eukaryota > Metazoa > Arthropoda > Insecta > Lepidoptera > Tortricidae > Adoxophyes > Adoxophyes honmai. Next base: position 152,771 of record BHDV01011245.1, read on the forward strand.
TTCACCCTGTATATTCAGAACATGACCAACGCAGAACATGACTAGAATAGAACATGACCAACGCAGAACATGACTAGGATAGAAAATGACTTGAGCAGAACATGACTAGGGTAGAAAATGACTAGGGTAGATCATGACTAGGATAGAACATGACTAGGTTAGAACATGACCAAAGCAGAATATGACAAAACCAGAACCTGACTAAAGCAGATTATGACTAAAGCCGAACATGACAACCACCTAACAACCCAGTATTTTAAAAGAAAGGAACAACGTGAAATTAATCACTTTAATCAAATTAAAAACATACATGAAACTGTCGTAGTCAATTAATTGGGTATTTTTGTGTAAATTAAAATAATTAAATGCTCAAAATGTGATCCCTCTTGTCTTACACAAATCGCCAATCTTTTAATGAGTCTGGTGCCTGTTGATCTTCGGACCTTACCCCATTAGATTTTTTCTTTTGGGGATACGTAAAAGATAATAATATGCTATACAAAAAGCGATACGAGAACGTGGGCGAGTTACAAACAGAATTGTGCCATATACAACGAGTGTTCACCATAAAATTGTTAGAAAATCAACAGGCAGCGGACTCATTAAAAGATAAGCGATTTGCATCAGACAAGAGGGATCACATTTTGAGCTTTTAATTAATTAATTTACACAAAAATATCCTCTTAATTGACTACGACGGTTACAATGCATGTTTTTAACTTGATTAAACTGATTAATTTCACGTTGTTCCTTTCTTTTAAAATACTATGTTACTTAAGCAGAGTTATTATTTTTTAGCTATTCTTTCGATTGGCATCATAAAAACAGGATGTTTTTTTTTTGACATTTTAGTCGGTTCGATTCCCAGACGAAGCAAGTAATTTTTAGAAAATCTATGAATGCAGAATTACTAACTTTTGAAAATAAGATAAAGTCTTCTTTGAACAAAATACACTATCTACGATATTTAAGGTACTTCCCCTTCATGTCCCATAACTTTGGGACACCCTGTAGATATCGCGAGTTCCTGTTTTTGTATGATAACCAAGCGTGCCACTTTTTTTCTACCTACTGTAACGTCACATGAGCGCTTAAGTGATGGGAATTGACAGTCAGAGTGTAACCAATTCAAAGGTGACGCCTCCTTATTCAAGTTGTCCCGTCTCTAGGAAGTTAAACCTAATCTAAGTAGTACAAGATTAAATGAAATCGTGTCAAAGGAAGAGCATTGCTGTCCCTTTTGGCACGCGAAGTACATACACTTGAGTCATCTATTTTGGTCTAAGTCTGTGATGGTCAACGACAATCCATCGGCTTCGATCTGTCAGAATACTCGATGGTGATGGCAAGTTTCAGAATTTTCCACCTTCCCAATGTTTAGGCAGCCGTTCGCGGAACCCGTTTGTTTTCAATGCACCGAACAATGGATCTTGTTTTGTGACGCGCAACGTCGATAATGTCGTAACGGCGGCTCTAGATTGGTTTGCGGCTTTGTTAATAACAAAGTGTTATGACAAGTAGCAGCGAATATGCGAGCTCTTTACGTTCGCGTTTTTTTTCCTTGTAAATATTTACGCTTTGGTATTTTAAAGAGGGCTTTTTGTATAATCATGATGGGGTTCTGCGTGATGTGATGACCTTAAATTCCTTTGCAGACTTTATGATTTTGCTTTAAATCTGTGTTTTTCAGCTTTTAATATTTTTCATGATGCAGTCCCCCCCTTAATAGGTAAATAAATTCACTACCCCTGATTATCCGGCAGGAATTGTGATTTAGGATTGCAAAATATAATTGAAATAACATTATTAGTTGATTTTTAGTCAACTTTTTTTAACTCAACTTTGAAATTCGTCGCTACTTCCAGGCGGAGGTTTCGAAAAACAGCATTACAATATATTATACAGCGGCCTGAAAAATGTGAGGCAAATCAAGACGTACTTGCCAAAATACTTATATTGATACAAAAATAAAAAAAACCGCCCAAGAGCGTGTCGGGCACGCATATGATAGGGTTCGGTAGCTAGCTAAATTTCATTTTGCGGTTGATTTCATTCATTTTGTTTGGAGGACTGTAATACATAAGTTGGTCGAGTTTTATAAAAATAACTATCCATGATACCGAGTCCGCTATAATTTTAATTGAAAGTACTTACTTTGAGGAATATAACATACCATACCACATCTTTTTCAGACTTATATTTATTTTTCAAAAGTTACGGTGGGGGGACATCTCAAATTTGAACTTTGTCTTAGATTATCTCAAGACTAAAGAGTTTGATCGACATAGTTTCAAAGCATTTTTTGTAGCGTTTTAAAAGAACTTTTCAACGATACCCCACACGTTGGGGTTAATCCAAATGATTTTTTTAATTTCACTTTTCGTTGTAGGTATGGGAGGGGCAATTTTTTTTTTCATAATATAAAAAACCAACTTTTGGAACTTCAATATCTATCTCTCCTCCAAATTTCATGACAATCGATGCAGTAGCGGCGGAGTACGAGCCCGGACGGACGGACGGACGGACGGACATGCCGTAACTATAAAAGGGTTCCTTATGGATGCGGAACCCTAAAAACGAGTCTATAACTATAACTAGTGTTTTGAAGATGTTAAAATATGCCGCTGCCTTGGAACGATCCATCGTCTCGCGCTGCCTATTGACATGCGCATAATCTGCGCCGGCGCACAGCCGCTACACAGGCCTCTGACCCAGCCGCTTTTGGGCTGGCACGCGCCCTCGGTACACTTGGTAAAGACTCGAGTGTCTTTAGTTGGCATTTTGTGAATTAGACTCGTTTTTTCGATACGAGACCTTCAAAGAGTTAGTCTTTGAGCAGTTGAGTCGAACTGAAGTCTTAGAAAAGACTCAAGTCGTCGTTTTTTGTCTCTGCTCTTCGTGACTTTTTTTAAGGATATCCTTCACGGATAACTCAAGACAGACGCGTTGAAATGAATTCGAGCTCCTATGAAATGACTAGAGTCGTAAAAACTAACTGTACATATTCTTGTAAATGAATTCAAATGAATAGTCTTTACCAAGACTAGCCCTCGATTTATTTGGTTCTTGGTTCCGATAAGGTTTGTGTTCCATTAGTGATTGTTTGGAATCTGTTGTACCTATCTGAAGCTGTATCTCTCATGGTCAATGAACGGGTTGGTTATATAAAATTAAAAATGGAACTTTTACAGCTCTATCTGGAGCAACTTTTAATTGTCTTTTCCATGTTTGCCATTTTTTTTCGGTTGATCGATTCTTACTAATCAACCCTTGAAAACGACTTTCTTTCTTTTTCTTTCTTTCTTTCTTACAATCGCCAATCTGGTAATTTTCTGCGATACAAACAACTTAATCCGAAAATCTTAGGACTGACTGAAGCGGCATAAACAACATCAGTACCATTATTGCCACGAGCTTTACACTGTTTTCAGAGGTCGTATACGCTAGCGACGGTCTACGATGTAGACGATTTTAAATAATAAGAAGAGTTTCACAACGTATTTTGCGGTGGAATAAATATCGATGGTCCAACAGTTAATTCTTAGTCGTTACGTTACATTATCGTAAAACATCTGTACCATGTGTCACAAGTATAATAGATGCGATCGACAGGTTTAATCGAAAACTATTCGCGCGTTTATTCGCTATCGAGTAACTAACCCATAGTACCGGTAAGATGACAAATGCAAGTGATAGTGCATAGTTACAGCTCGAAACCCGTCCCAGGCTGCGCCTGATTCATTCACATGCACATAATCGCGGCAACTGGGTCGGTTACATCAGCTTAACCCTGCGAACCGCGACCGGTATTGTTGGCGTTGCGCGACGCTGTTGCGAGAGCGGGCCAGAGATGGCGCTGTCGATGCTGCGCCGGCGCCTCTGGTGGCGAAAGTACTGTGAAGGTTTCGGAGGGATTTACACTGGGAGATACGTCCGTGCCTGTGCTAAATTTAACACGATCTTGATCTGTTGAAGCGTTAGTTGTAGGAGGATGTCGCCTTTGAAATAGCAACACGCATTTAAATTGCTGATTTTTGATGCCTATCCATTTGGTTCTAGCCGACGCTGGTGGCATAACCCAACAGAACTAAAAATGATTCTGCGATATGAACTGATCCAATTTAAATATCTACGTACTACAAAGTTACCAATGGGCATTTTCCCTATATAAACGTTCATACAAATTCAGTCAATTCGTCCATATTCCGTGTGGTGCTGGATTTAGAATAACACCTCCCCATTTCTTCCGTGGATTTCGTAAGAGGTGACTAAGGAATTAGGTAGAATTTATGCGACAGGCTAGCAACCTGTCACTCTGATCCTAAAAAAGAAATGGTCTAGAAGTGGTCTCGAAGCGAGGAATAGTCATGGTTTTGTCTATCTAGCGTTTCGTGGGCTCTGCCTGCCCCATCGGGGAATACAGGAGTGATGGATGTATGTCCATACAAATAATAGTAATCCAGGCAATATCTACCAACCACATAATACATACCACCAAGGTTCAGTGTGTCACGTACCGCGACCCTTGCCCCGCTGACTGCATCTCTTTGATTTTATAAATAATACTAATCGAGGCAATATCTACGAAGTGCCACGTCTATACTGCACCGACAGACCTGACCACTCCATGCTCCATTATTACACATGTCTAAACCTAACGACTGCGGACGCAACAGTCCCCGCACCAAGGTTCAGTGTGTCACGTACCGCGACCCTTGCCCCGCTGACTGGAACTCTTTGATGTTATAAATAGCGCGTCGGCGCCGCGCTCCGCCCAGGGCTGGCTCGTGATGTCGTTCTTTATTTAAAAAAAAATATGTGAAAACAATCGAATGCCGTTAACATACCCGTGACGATGGAACTCTAGTTGTATGTCGATAATTTTGAGGGCGATCTCGTAGGGAACCTTTGCTGTTCTTGTGTAGTTTTTTTTAAGTAAAGCAGATGCTAAGTGCAATAGGGTTTTAATGAAAGTATCAAGCTATACTAGCGATAGGAACTTGTCAAGATATAATAACTGAGTGATCCAACAGTAAGAAAAGTTGTCATACAATAGCATACACTACTAAAAGCCTTATCATATTGGCGGTCTACGAATAGACGACTTAAAAGCGAGGTGACTAACCAATCCGCTTTGAATACGTAACGATTACGATGTCATGATTGTCGGGCCTAGGACTGGACTCTTTCTGCTCGTACAAAACGGATCGCGTCTGATCAGATCGGAAGTTTCATCGGATACGTTACGATCACTAGTCGCGGAAGACGGCTCCAACAGCGCACATGTGATTCAATACCGTTTAAAAACCTTAAAACTCCTTCCTTTCCAATGCGCTCTGAAGAAAGTATAACTTAAGACGCTAACGTAGTACTCATCGAAATTGTTGCGCCTTACCTACATGCAACAGGACCCTTACATAACTATAGGTAGTTTTAAAGTTAGAAAAATAAATAAAACAAGGCGCTGAACCAACCCTGCATCCGACTGTCGGCCGCCGTTGACAGTATCAACAAACGATTTTACGTTCTATCTGGAAATCGCGAGCGTTGACTTCCTGATGGACGGCGGAACTATTTCAGGAGCGTAGCTTCAGATAAAAGGTCCGTTTAGTTTAGACATACACATATACATAACATACATACATACAATCACTCCTATGTTCCCAAATGGTGTCGGCAGAGCACACGAAACGTGACACGGACAAAACCATGATTACGATATTTCAAGTTTTGTGGCTACTTCTAGCATGTTTTTGTAGGTTTTGAGTTGGCAGGTATAATAGTGACTGGATGGTAGCCTGTCGCCTAATGCCTAAACCTATTTCCTATTTCTTACGCCATTTACGCAAAAAAATGGAGAATTTTTATTCTAAAATGCGATTACTGTCAAAAGACTACGTCTTACACAGGCTGCGCAGATCCTTTGGACGTATCACCATCTTTGCAAAGCAGTTCAGTTGGTACTGGCTACGAAGAAGCTATGTGTAAACGATCAGGATTTCTCTACAACATCAAATGAGAAATAAGGAGGTAGGAGCCTGGTCACCAACATAGCCATCCAAGTTAATTCGTTGGAAGTGTCAAATGGGGAAGCCAGCACTGAGAACAGATTCGTAGGGGCTGAAAATTCTGGTATCAAGACCGCGGATCGGCTAGCGCACCGTAGGACGTCTGCTAACGAGTTGGACGGATGATCTGCCGAAAGCAGCTGGTTTAACATGGATGCTCATGTTTGATCTTAACCTGGCGAAAACGTCGTCTCTCGAACTCGGTATTAAGAAGTATTTAGTGTCACATGAGCGAAATAATCAAAATAAAATGCCTCCAAAAGCTTGAAGTATGTACTTACAATTAGTACCATGATTAACTACATACTTAGGGCCGATTTTTCAATCACCAGATAAATTTATCTGTCAGTTAAAATTATTGCTATCCTTTTTTCGCGTCATATAAAAGAAAAGTGACAGTCAACATTTATCAGACAGATATGTTTTATCTGGTGATTGAAAAATTAGCTCTTAGACGAATTCGACCTCAGTTAAAATGTATCAAATTTACAGAGTGCTAAGGTTAATTTACAATATTAGTATTTAATTCTAATATCGGCCTTAAATGTTACTTACACAGACACTGTTGTGTTCCAGTTTAAAATGTTTAATTACTTTTATAATTTGTATATGTAATGCAGATGAATTAATTATCATTTCAATCTTAACTTTAATTACAGTAACATACCATGACTCACCGATTAGCTTGCTTTATACCGAAACTTCTAGACTCATCAGAGCTAGACGAAGTTCCTCGCGAATACTTTCCACGTGCGTGTGTTGCCTTGAACTCTTGCGCATTGCACTAGGTCAGTGTGCCAGGGTCCAACGGTTTAAAAAGCAGGCGGTCTCGCCTCCGCTCCGCCTTCAGTTCCGCTCGTACAAATCTTAAGGATTTTGGGATGCAAATGATCTTTCTCAATATTCAATGAGACAGGAAAGTGAGAGCATGCAAGTGTCACAAACTTAGGAAAAGCTAAGAGCCTATTAAACCAAACCGGAATAAATGTCTCGGAGTAAAAAAAAAAAAAAGAAGGAAAAGAGAACTAGGAAAGAATCATATGGAAAAAAAAAGAGTAGAACGAAGGAATGAGAAAAGAAAAGGAGAGGGAAGGGAAAGGATAAAAAGAAAAAAAAGAAAAAAAAAACTAGTTGTAATTAATTTTAAGAGCACAATACTGTAAAACTGTTGTGTCTTTACGCGGAGCGCACAGTTAAGCTAAAAAAAAATATATACATATCCTAAAATCATCAAGGTACGGACCACGAGTCCGTAGATGAAAAATTTGTTAAAAAAAAAATTGTCTCGGAGTAACTGACTCTAAATCGATTTTCCATATGAATAAAGCGGGTAAGGGTTATTCCAAGAAAAAGTTATGTTCTCTTTTGGATAATTCAGCCCTTAATCGGAGATAAATTGATGCTTGGAAATGGTCGAAGATTGTTTGTAGAGGTAGTTACTATATGTGGAAATGTCCTATTATTAGACTCTATAGAATCACCAATCGGTTGATATTTTTTTGTAGAATCCGTGGAAATGCGAAATGAAACGATCATTCACGACAAGAACATTAGTGGATCCATGTATCTGGACTATCTGGGTTAAATATGACAAATTTCCTCTATGTCCGTTTCTTTCCTTCAATTGTCTTGTCACACTTTCCAAGTGTTGGTGATATCTTACTGAATGAAATTGTTTATGACGGTTGTTGTTAACTATTACGATGACTTTGAGATCATATCATAGGTCACCGTGTAATTGTTCGCCGGTGTGAATTTTCTTTTGACTATTGTATTCAGTTGCTTCATCCATTATTCACACTTCTCTAAGGTTATTTAAACGTTAAATATTCAGTTTGGTTCGTGTACGTTTGCGAATATTGTGTTGCCAATATTTCATACTGTGAAGCCTGCTGTTACGCTCCAGTCGGTAAATATTTTAATTAAAGTTACGTAAGTCGAAGCCTCTGTTAGAACGGGCAATCTCGTAATCGACTCTATAGTTCGCCTGTAATTTGATACTGATACTCCCTAAATAGATCTTGGTAACTGGCCTCCCTTCTACACCGCACAACGGAACTGTCGAGGGTTGCGTCAGACGCTGGATGAGGGAGCGGCTTCTTGTGTTTGCTAAAGTGAAGTGTATTTTGTTCCTTTTGTAAGCTGTATGGAGTTTAGACTAGCGCGGTATAGTATTATATCTCATTTAACGCCGCCCTTGGGTGAGATGAGTAGAAAATAA
>BHDV01011245.1:166583-185554 GCA_005406045.1 Adoxophyes honmai
AAAATGAGTATTTTGTACAATAAATCTGAACTAATTAGAAAATAATATACACAAAACCAGGAATAAATATTATTGCTAACAGTTTGGTTACAAAAGATGAACAATTACCTATGTTCTTCTTCAATAATTGCCAATGCTATTGGCCGTTTACCCGCACAAAGTGTTGTTTATGTATCTAGTTAGCGGCACACACCATTCAAAGTGCATTTAGATACAAGGAAGTGACTGGCGGTCTATCACCTTAGTGCCAAACTCACACGATTACATTTGCACATAATTATGCCACATCTAAGAAGAAATCCGGTTATATTTGTCATTGTGAATGTGATTTTATTTACAAGGAAGCTAAACGATGTTTGCAGTTATTTTGTGCCGTGTGGTATCAGGCTTAGAATAACTCCTCCACATTTATTCCGTGGATAACAATAGTACACACGAACCGAGTACTCGGCCGAGAACACTCTCTCGCCACTCTACTCGGTACGTGTAACGAACCCATAAGGATTTAAGTGTAGGTATATTTTTGGGATTACAGGCGTGATTGTGATTGTACAGTCAAGGAAATTGATCGTTTAGCAGGTTGACCGCCTTCATAATTTGTTCGCATTATAGGATAAACTTCACCATGAAGTTCAATATTGAATATTTATGTCATGCAACTGGCTGGAAACAGTAATCAGGCCAATTTTAGAAGTATCTCAACGTGCTAAACATCCAATTTCCCTGACTGTATGTATATTTTAGGCGACGGGCTAGCAACCTGTCTCTAACCTCTTAAGAGGAAATATGCCGGTCGAAGGAATTGAAAAATAGGTATTTGCTAAATCTATTGCTGTCGCGCCGTGACCTGCCCAAACGACGTCGAGTGCGATAAGAACAACTACAGCTCGGACCGAAAATACCTATGAAAATTATTCAAAAACAACGTTTCGTAGTCCCCTGATTTCTTCTCCAAAACTTAACCGATTAAATATGTTTTTTCATTAAATGTTTAAGAAATGTCATAACTGTGTTTCTATGTTCTTACATTTTGATATAATTGTGTTAAAATTGGTTTCTAGAGGTTTGAACACAACGGAAAAAACTTGCCAATTTTTCATGTTTTTGAAGGTTAATATCTCCTTTAATAATTCAATAAAGAAAAAAAGGAAAACATAGGAACATGCTAATATATCATTAGATTGTTGATGTAAAAAATCATTGTTCTACGGGTAATATCCAGCGAGGAATCAGGGGACTACGTTTCCATACAAAATGTGACCGGTCCATTTCCTCTTAACTTATCATTATCAATATACTAAATATAATTTGTGAAACGTGAAATAGTCATGGTTTTTGCTATAAAGTGTTTCGTGTGCTCTTGGTGGGTATGTATGTACGATTTCGCGATTGGTCAGGAAGTCTGAACTAGAAAGTAGCCGTTTGTACAAAACAATAAGAATATTGCTACTGCAAATGACGTAATTATTTAGTTAGTTACATACATACATATTCTCACGCCTGTATTCCCAATAGGGGTAGGCAGAGCACATGAATTCAAAAATCCAGTGCCACATTTAGTTAGTTAAAAATAGAAATTTCATTATACAACAGCCTTGATTAATTATGACATGACTATGAATTAATAATGAATTTTTACTAACATTTATGAGTAAGCATAGGAAAATACTTAGAAAAATAGTTGTATGTGTAAATGGCGTGTTCGAAAATTCAATACACGTGTCGTATTTCGAATTCCAAATGTGTATTGACTTGACACTTATTCGCTTACACAATCCCTCCCTCCCAAGACCAGTTGTCATTACACTGCAAGCCATATCACTCGTAAATACTAGATAATAGTTGCTAGAGGCGCGGCAGATCAGCTGAGCGTCCACTTTCACTGCGCCGCCATGAATGGGCGCTAGCTGCGCCCGCGCCGGCCCGCTGCCCCCGATCGGTGACGCGCGGTACTGACCTACTGGTGGGCTTGTGGGCTCGCCCGCGCTGCACTCTCGCGGATCTGTGACGCACTCTGCTGCAATCTGCAATTAAAGGGCGTTTGGCCATTTATTCGAGCGTTTCAACCGTCTCATTCATCTGGATACTTTTCTGTAAAATGGATGAATATTCTGATACCGTCGATTAGTTTTAGTCATCTTTTAGAAGAACAGGAATTCCTAACAAATAGTCAAAAACGATATCAAAATTTGTAGCAGATTCATATAAAATCTAGCCAGATGAATGAGACGGTTGAAACGCTCGAATAATCGCCCGTCTGGTGAATGTTAAGTGAGACGTAGGTACAGTCAGCGTCTGATACATGGTTACACTTTGGTACTTTGTCACTGTGATCGCAGTGACAATTTCATGCGAGAGTTCAAATATGAGGTTAATTAGAAAAGGTACTAAAGTGTATACATGTATCAGACGCTGACTGTACCTAAGTGAGAGGGGGCAAGTCAGGCGACCACCAAAAATGACATACATACAATCATGTCTATGTTCTTTAATGGGGTAGGCAGAGCACACCGAACGATACCTAGGCAAAAAACCATGATTATGATATTTATGACTGATTCACGCTTCGCAGCCATTTCTAGCTAATTTTAGGTTTGAAGACAGATGAAAGAGGTAGTATAATAGTGACAAATGGCTAGCCTGTCGCCTTAAGCATACCTAAACCTATTTCCTTAGTCGCCTGTTACGACACCCACGGAAAAATTGAAGGAGACCTTCAATCCCGACACCACATAGAAATGCGTAAATCTACTTATTCATTTTGGAGGAACCATGCTGCTTCACGTTGGGAAACTACGACAGGGAAGTCGTTTCATGGTCGATTTATGGAAAATGAATGGTACTTTTTCTGAAACTGCTGAAAGACTAGGTACCCCATAAAATCGTGCTAAATACTGAACAACCTCCGTTTTCTAAGATTAGGGGATATCTTTAGAAAAGAAAACTAGGATCACTCTCCTGATTGCAATGAACTGATCCTATTGGTTCTTGGCACCACAGTTTACCGCGGCATGTGAAGGTATGTGACCCCATTTGCCCTTCGTTTGTTTTACACCATGAATGACTGCTAGGCGTCAGTCGCTACGTAGTAAAAGCGCGACCCGGTGACCCGGCGTCGTGCGCGGGAGTTGTGACGCGCGGTACTGACCTAACAGATGGACTTCTCTGGTCGAGCGTACGGGTATCACAATAGTCCTTACTGATGTTGATGTACAGTCACGAACCGGGATTGTTGAGCCACTTGCCACTGTTCGCTATTTAGACGTGTAATCAATGACCGATGTGACAGACTAAATGTCAGCTATTAGATTAATATTACACGACCAAGTTACGAACATAGGTAAGTGGCTCAACAATCCCTGTTCGCGATGGTACAAAGAACATTCGTGAGCCTTGGATGTTGTGGCTTGTCGCATAAATACCTCGCGTTTAGCACCGCGTTCTTTTTGAACGGTCGAAACAGCTCTTGCTTTTAAAGTGACAGATTGCCGGTCGGTTTGATAAGCACCTTAGAATGCGGGTTTTATTTATAGCCTATCGCGACGTTACAGTCCAGGAAATAGGAAAATACTTACGAATCTAAATCATCAATCTTGTTCGTGGTGAATCTCTTTTTGAATCTATCTATGGTCTACTGTCTACCACTTTTATAGTCATGATTAGGCTTAATTGAGAACGTAAAAAAATACCGCTGAATTAAGAACCGCCTTTTTTGAAGTCGGTTAACTACCTATTTAACATTGAGAACAACCGTAAAATAACGAACAGTATCAGGACAAGGAATGCTCAAATAATATCTAAAACTAAACACGGAACTGTCACACAAAAGTTACCTACGATAAGCAATCCTGGTGGATGTTGTACATTCTGTTTCCGCCTAAACAAGCGAATCGGATGACGTAGAAGTGATGCATGTAGTATCTACATTTAGTTTACAAAACCGCCACTAGAATATATTTCTAATACTTCTAACGGAGATTTTAGCTGTCTTTGAACGATACTGAATCCCATGTGCACTGTGTACAAGTCTACATTAGGTACTAAGCTGCGCACAACAACTTGACTGAGGTTCTTCCGCCTCATGTAATCGTAGCCAATCCAATTTCCGAACCTATCTCTCTTACGCGTATATTTTTTATGAAAAATACTTTAATCGCGAGTAAAGAGTGGTTTATTCCAAGACTAAATTGTATTCTCGTTTGGTTAAATGCATCGTACTGGGTCACTAAGGGGTAGTGTGAAAATTACCGGGTCATGGCAGAGCAAAGTTTTAAAAACATACTTGACGCTCTGCAAGGTTCAGCACGGCAATCCTTATACCCGTCATTTTCAGAAGTCTCTCATTAAGGCTGCCTGTCCACTGGAGCGGAGCGACGCAGGGGAGCTGTGAGCGAGATAAACCAATAGAATTGCATAAAATCTCCGCTCCTCTTCAGTGGATGCAATTCGATTGGTGGATATTCATCTCGCTCACCGCTCCGCTGCCTCGTTCCGCTCACAACAAGCAAGACAAGCTCCACTGGGACAGGCAGCCTAAACAGTGACAGGTGTAGCCTATCTCGCGCGTTGTCGGTTGATGTACTAAGCGGTGGTGTCGTCCGCAGGCGCGGACATGTCCTTCCAGGGCGAGTACGCGGCGTCGGTGCTGGGGCTGGGCGGCGAGGCGCGCGACGAGCCGGCGCCGTCGCCGCGGCCCGAGCGCGCGCTGTACCCGCCCGACGCGCCCGCGCCGCCGCCGCCCGCGCCGCCGCCGCCCGACAAGTGCTCCGGGAACGTGAGTACTACTCATCCCATATCAACACGCTTCAGCTGGCATTGAAGCTTCACACGGACGCGGGGCGGCCACGTGGTTTAGTCTTTGCCGGCTTGGCGCGAGGCCCCGAACCGCCACGCTAATTGACAAGCCAATGGAAATGGCCTGTGAAATGAACCAACGTGAAAAACGCTTGGAAGGCTGTTACTTTAATATAAAATAACTATGCTATGAGCTATGCCTTTATTTCTGACCGGTACAAGTGAGTACGTGAGTTGGTAAAATATTATTTTCAGGTACAGTCGAGTTCATTAATATATGAGCCAAAGTGAGGGTTTAAAAATATCTGTACACCTTTATGACATTGATAATAAGGTGCAAAAGTTTACATATTTGGCATTTGTCTGCTCATATATTTATGAACTCGACTGTACTAATGAAGCATTATGTACTTATGACTAATTATTTATGTATGGCTTTTTATGATTTATAGATGATTAAAATAAATGTCGAAAAACCTAGTGCGGAACTTTAGTATCGGCGTTGGTGGAGCCGGAAGTGAGCGCAAATTAATACGCCTGTAATTGTAGGAAGCATATAGGTAATTTATTATTGTACGGTATGTGTGTAATTCTTATTGTATGCATGTACAGATACTTTACCCATGAAACGCCGTACATTTTTCAGCGCAGGGGTCGAAAGCCAAGGGTCGCAATCCTTATCCCTGATTAAGCATTATAGGTGTGGTACCGCTCCGAAATTACGGCATAGCGCTCAGAGTTAATCTACGTCATGATTTATGTAACCTTCTAAGGGTTTTTCACGTTGGGTCATTTCACAGGTTATTTTTTCCATGCGCTTGCAGTCTATAACACGCGAAGGTCCATCGCGAGCCGTTGCGTACACATCACGCTCAGCGCGCTCGTGCAGTCGCGATGACGCGCTAGCGCCCTGCCATGATTGTGTTGTGCCGAGTGAAAACCTCGAGTTTGTGTGACGGAGTCTTAAAATAAATTAGAGCATGCTATAAAAATCCTGTACTGTTTTCAGCCGTGTGAAAAAACTGCTTTAATTGAAACAGCAACAAGAACAATAAAAAAACATTGGTGAACATTTTTTAAGAAAATAAACGTCCGTACGTAATTAGTATTTGATACCAAAAGGCCTGGAAATGCAGTACAGGGTTTTTGTAACAATCTGTATGTCCACCCTAATAAAAAATAAACACTTAGAATATTGACCTTGTGTAAACTATAAATACCTACACTATTTAAAGTTTATAAAAGATTCAGTATCGAAAATTTTACTTAATTGTAAAACATCTGTATTAAAAATAGATAACACAGAAAGGAACTTAAAGCTGTAATTGCACTGACAATGGAAGCAGAGCGGCGCCACTCGGTTGACGTGACTTTCCCGCCCCGCCCCGCTCCTGCTGTCAGTGCGTTCGGAGCTTAATTAGCTAGCAATACGCGTACGGATTTGTCCGCCCGATCCGCCCGAACGATATGTCTGGCGTCTGGCGATCACAACCGTCAAAGTGTAGTGTGAAGTGTGAAATAGACAGGTTTGTCCGGCGGGCATCTCTCCGCCGTCCGTGTTCAAAACCAAACGGACCGGACACGGGTCAATACATTAAGGACCCTTCCTGACTTGGCGGTATAGGTATGCGGTATTTTATACAATACCGCAAGCTTACTAAAGGCGGCCAGATCTTTTCACTGGGCGGTATACTGTCAGTATGCTTTCGGTATAAAACAGTAGAAGCTTCACTCGTGAAACGGCAGAAACGTTTGTCCCGTCGCTCGCCGTCAGATGACGACACTTTAGTGTGCTACATGTGTTTGCGTTTGTTTAGAAAAGAGAAGTATTCCTACATCCCTGTATTAGCAAAATTATTAATTGCAGACTTTTTGTTGCGGCACAGCAACTTTCACAACATGATGCAAAATTTCAGTCAATGTACAAGATGTTAAAACAAACTTATTGTGAACTTCTGTGTCTTATTGCACCCATGACCACAAAACAAAATACAAGATCAAGGGAATGTGTTAGTGCCTGTGCTCTGTACGCAGGGAATTTACTGACTGCCCGTACCGCGACGCGGTATGGCGCTCGCTCACCGCCCCGCTCACGCGCAGCCCGCGCCAATCAGGAAGCATGCATTCAAATACAGGGGCGCGGTAATGAATCGGTTAAAAAAATACCGAGCGTACTTTATTGCACCGATAAGCTATGTCCACACCTGTGCGCTTTCGCGTTCACCTTGCGTCTTCTTCTGACGCATGCCCGTGCAACCACCAACCACAGCGCATTCAGCCAGCGCGTCTTCATTGAGGATGGATCTATACTATAGACCGATAGGTACTTAAAAGATGGTAAACAATCTTGACATGTCTTTTTATTGAAATACACAGTCTAAAAATGAAAATCGTTACACTATACAATTCAATTATGAAAGTAAATGATTTTTTCATACCTAAATTGTAAAATGTAAAGATTTTGATTTATAAAGTGTATATTTCAATAAAAAGACACGTCAAGATTGTTTACCATCTTTTAAGTACCTATCGGTCTCTAGTATAGTTTCAGGTCATTCGCTGTGGTAGCACGGGAAGACGCAAGGTGAACGTGAACATAGCTTCCGTAACGCCAAGTCAGGAAGGGGCCTTAATCTGAGATGTGTCTAGTAGACATACTAGTTAAACCCCTGGTTGTGTGCGCAGGCGCGCTTCCCCGCGGGCGCGGAGGAGGAGGGCGTTTTAGATCTGCGCGCGCGCGACCCGTCCGTCATCTCCGTGGGCAGCCAGCACTCCGGCGCCTCCGAGGCCGCCGGCTACCTCGACGCCGTCAGGTGAGCCCATACATACGTCTGTCTCAAATGGGGTAGGCAGAGCAAACGAAACTCTGCATATACCAGCCACTTCATTATCACTTCAAAGCCTGACAACTTACTATTTGGCCCTCGCCATGTTTTATCTATATATATAAAAGAAAGTTGTGTTAGTTACACCACTTATAACTCAAGAACGGCTGTACCGATATGGCTGAAAATTGGTGGGTAGACAGCTTAGAGCCAGGAATAACACATAGGATACTTTTTATCCCGTTCGACATATATACAGGGTGTTCCAAATTTGAGACATGAAGGGGAAGTACCTTAAATATCGTAGATAGGGTATTTTGCTTAAAGAAGATTTTATCTTATTTTTAAAAGTTAGTAATCCTGCATTCATAGATTTTCAAAAAATTACACAGGGTGTTCCAAATATAGGACATGAAGGGGAAGTACCTTAAATATCGTAGATAGAGTATTTTGCTCAAAGAAGACTTCATCTTATTTTTAAATATTAGTAATTCTGTATTGATAGATTTTCTAAAAATTACACAGGGTGTTCCAAAGTTATGGGCCATGAAGAGGAAGTACCTTAAATATCGTAGATAGGGTATTTTGCTCAAAGAAGACTTCATCTTATTTTTAAAAGTCAGTAATTCTGTATTGATTGATTTTCTAAAAATTACTTGCTTCGTCTGGGAATCGAACCGACTTAAATGTAAAAAAAAATCTTCCTACTTTTTTGATACCAGTCGAAAGGAAAGCTAAAAAATAGGAACTCTGCCGAAGTAACATAGTATTTTAAACGAAAGGAACAACTTGAAATTAATAAGTTTAATCAAATTAAAAACATACATGTACATGAAACTGTTGTACTTAATTAAATGGGTACTACCCTAACTACAACTAACCCTAAAAACAATATGCGTCAACATTTTGACTTTTTTAATACTTATTCTGTTAACCACCGTTGTGACGATTCAAACTAATCCGAAATCATCTAAATCGGTTTAGGCGTTCTCGAGTTAATGCTGACATATTATTTTTCTGTTTATGTATACTCACCTATAAAATTACGCTATTCATAACTCGAGAACGGCCGAACAGATTTGGCTGAAATGTAGTGGGGAGATAGCTTCAAACCAGGGACAAGACATAAGATACTAAGTTATGCAAAGTCGTGTTAGTGCGACCGTTTATAAATCATGCCATCCTGGTACTTTTAAATCAAAAGTCTGCTCATTCAGTGTCTCAGGCGGAACAAAGTTCGCCGGGTCCGCTAGTATTTTATATTGCAAAGCTCTGATTCTATTGCATACGACCATCTATTGTCAGCATGGTGTGTATTGGATTTGTGTTGAAATTTGAATAATACCAAAACATTGTTTAAAGAGAATCAGAGAATTGTAATATAAAATAAGCAACATGGCGAGGGTCAAATAGTAAGTTGTCAGGCTTTACTATCATTATTACAAGGGTCACACAATACTCGTGAATCGGCGTTGTAACTTGCCGCAATGTCATGCTGACTGTGGCCCTTTTGCCACGGAATTGTACTATTTCACTAACGCATAGCATAAAGTTACTAATAATTTGAGGAGAGAATGTTGAGAACAGCCAGAGCTCAGTCGGCTTGCTATGGCAAGGCACGCTGTCACTGTCCAAGAAGCCACACATGAGGTAAATCGCACCTAATTAGACAATTTCTTACTCTAAACCTCCCAACGTCACACTTATTCCTGTGTACATACATACATCATTCTTGTATTCCCAAATGGAGTAGTTAGAACACACGAAATACAAAATATGAATAACCATGGCTATTCCACTTTCCGTAGCCGATTCTAGCTTATTGATTAGATTCGAAGTTAAGGTTCAATAGTGATTGATTGCTAGTCTGTCGCCTAAAATATACTTACATACACACATATCATCACGCCTGTATTCCCAGATAGGATAGGCAAGAGCACACTAAACGCTACATAAACAAAACTATGAGTATGTCACATTTCGTGGCCACTTCTAGCATATAGGTATTTTTTAGTAGGTTTTAAGTTGGCAGGCATAATAGTGACAGGTTGCTAGCTTGGCGCCTAAAATGTACAGTCGAGTTCATAAATATATGAGCAGACAAATGCCAAATATGTAAACTTTTGCACCTTAAGCCCGCTCTACACTCTAATAACTAAGCGCGAACGCAAGGCGTGAACGACATCTACACTCGCGATTCGCGGCTTTCGCGGGCGTTCGCGGGTGTTCGCGTCGCGAGTGTAGAGCGCGCATTATTGTCAATGTCGTAAAGGTGTGCAGATATTTTTGAACCCTCAGTTTTGCTCATAAAGGGTGATTTTTTAAGAGGTATAGGATTTAATTTTCAAAAAAAAAACACAAAAAATTTGAAAAATTTCATGAAATCTTTATTGGAATCGATAGAACAATCAATATAATTTAATGTTTGAAGATGATTTCATGCAAATGCTGGCCGCGGCTCCGGTTTAGATGGCCCATTCGCAAGGCCCAATTTCGGCACACTCTCTCCAACATATCAGCCGGTATATCAAGAATAAATGCTTCAATATTGGCTTCCAGTGCGTCAATGGTTGCTGGTTTATCCCTGTAGACATGATCCTTAACATGGCCCCACAAGAAATAGTCCAAAGGCGTTAGATCACACGATCTAGGCGGCCAATTGACGGGCCCAAAACGTGAGATAAACTGTTCACCGAAGGCGGCTCTCAATTGGGCCATGGTTTCGCGTGCCGTGTGGCATGTGGCACCGTCTTGTTGAAACCACATGTTCAATTCTTCCATTTTGAGCAAAAAAAAAATCGCCAATCATCACACGGTAGCGTTCGCCATTCACAGTAACGTTACGGCCATTGTCGTCTTTGAAAAAGTACGGCCCGATGCACTCTCTTAACCGAGCATGCATTTTGATAGTAAAATTCAATAATTTGCAAGCGTTGTTCGTTCGTAAGTCGATTCATGGTTAAATTATAGACCAAACTGAACAAGTTTGACAATGACACAAGACACGATTCACGCGTGATCTGTCAAAAACAGTGTTGCCAAAAAGATACCAGCAAAAAAATCACCCGTTATATTAATGAACTCGACTGTACGTCTTCGCCTTGCTAAGCCTACAGCACTGCGGTCGTGAGTTTATGTATTTGTTTTGTGCTAGAGAGTATCAGGCAGTCTATCCCTCCTTGCTTAGCTTACAGCACCGCGGTCGTGAGTTCCAGGTCAACCGTATCGGTCTACTCGGGCAACTCCAACTCGAGCTCGGACCGGGACATCCTGGACCTGTCGATGCCGGACAAGAACTCGGTGACGGAGGTCTGCTACGTCTGCGGGGACGAGTTCAAGCGCGGCACGCTGCACAACCTGCACACCAAGGAGCCCAAGGATAAGAATGTGAGTCCACAACCCTCATACTACCAGGGGAGGAAAAGTTGTCTATGGTCAACGATTTGACCACCCGCAAAGTGAGTTAACAACTTCACAAATCGCGTCGTGGACCAAGACCGGTCCACCCCGCTGGAGCTTGGTCTGCCGTAGCGTTTTTCAATGTGTAGGTCGCGATTGCAAGCCCTCAAGGTCGAGCGACCACTGATTTCGCTAGGGGTTGCAAAGGAAAAAAAAAAACACGAGGATAAGAACGTGCGTCCACAACCCACGTCGCACTAAAACCGGGCGCGGAGCACAGCGAAATTCTAGCGTTGACCCGCTGCTATCTATCTCTGTCAGACAAAGCGAGAACTCTGCCTGCGACAGTGACAGCGACAGAGCGGGTCAACACTCGAATTTTGGCGACCGGCCTTTGCCAGGGCATTTCTATTTTCTCTGGAGGTCGTACGACCACTGAGGGGGTCGCTGGGGGTTTCAAAGTAAAAGAAACACAAATTATAAAATAAATTGATTATGATTGAGTTACGCATTGTACCTACTATAAAATGAGGTGGTCGCCATGTTGAAAGTCGCTGATCTACGGCAAGAAGGTAACAGTAGAAAAAGGCAGCAATAGTCGACCCCTAAACATGTTTGGGAGTGGACCTTCAGTTTGTAGTGCAAGAGCACAATGTTCAAAGACTGCTGGGGAAAATATTATGCAGAATCGCGGATAGGAACAAACGATAATACCTTAAGTGTCCAATATTCTGTGTAAAAGCATATGCATAGTGCTTAAACTTAAACTTAAAACCTAAGTCTTAATAAAATCGATCACATTCATTAAGTTCGTAAAAGTTCAACCGTTTACCCATAGATGGCGCTGAGTGTATGCGTCTGCGCTCAATACCTTACCTTGTTTAGCTTAAGAAGATAAAGATAATTTCTTAATAGATATAATTTTTTGTCTCAATCGAATATGAATTTTTCCACAAGATCTTGAACCCGTCACGTGTTAAAGTAATAATTAATTTCCTGCATCACTACAAGAAAGGTGTCAACGCGCGATAAAACAGACCCAATAAACTTAAGCGCTGTGCAAATAGATCCATATTTCACGTTTGACAGCCTCATGGACATGTCAATGTGACAGTTTCGCCGCGGCGGCACAATCTCGACGTTTATGTCTGTTTATGTCCGAGCGCGACCCCAGACGACCCTTGTCCGTAAATACAGCGATAGCATCTCGACCTACCGATGATCTGTGCCCTGCCGTTAAGCCGCCCATCCACCAATGAGCGGCGAGCTGAAATACGCTCCACCAATAGGAACTCTTTATTTTTCTGTTCTATGGAGGTATTGTTAAAAGAGCTCTGAGTGAATATGGAGGGGATTTCTTTAAGCAGCGGTTGAGTGTATAGCGTAATAACCAATCGTGTCGTTGTTTGTGAGCTTGTCGCGCCCCTTCCGAATTAAACTTAGTAAAATGATTTTTTTGTATATCACGCCTGTATTCCTAAATAGGGCAGTGATCATTGTGGTTAGAATAGCACCTCCCCCTTTCTTCCCGTGGGTGTCGTAAGAGTCGACTCTGGGAAAGGGTTAGTGTATTGTGGGCGATGGGCTAGCAACCTGTCACTGCAATATCACGTTTAACCATCTGGATACCCTGAAATTGCTAGATGTGGCACTGAATTCTTGAATTCATGTGCTCTGCCTACCCCTCTTGGGAATACAGGCGTGATGTATGTATGTATGTATGTATCATAGACAAAACCCTGACTGTTTCGTAGCCGTTATAGCGTTGTTTTAAAAGTTTTTTTTTTTTTTGTCATGGTTGCCATGGTGATGTATTCAGAGCCACCCGTAAAATTGTGTTTTTCTTGGATACAGTAAGTTAGAGATTTTACTGTTATAAACACATTTATTTGTTGTATATTATCTCATGCGCCTTAAATGGACTTTCATTAGGTACAACCTTTTTATATACTCTGACACAGTGTCTCCTGACTTTTACGGAGCAAAATAACGTCATTAAAAAGTTGATTGGCCCTTAGAAATCTTACCTTTTAAAACTGACACCGGAAGCGAATTACTATTGATCGAAGATCGAATAAGAGGTCGAAGATTCTCATATTATTACAAAAAACAGCCAGGTTTTTGTTAGACATGGATTGCATCTTATTCTTGTTTAGTTCTGCGAGTTAGCGCCTCGCTCTGTTCCGGTGGATGCACAGTCTTATACCCTTACATATCTACTTACGAAGCGATAAAAATAACGTTCACATTGCTCGGTTACTAGATTAGATTGCTATAAATGAGAGATCGAACCTCACAATGCTCTATTAAGTTTAATATTGCTTTTGCATACGAACTTTTCCATATAATGATTGGTAGTAGACTAACACGCGCGTGATATCTTGATTAAATTTACATACATACATACAATCACGCCTGTATTCCCAAATAGGGTAGGCAGAGCACACGAAACGTGACATAGACAAAACTAGGATAATAACTATATCACGCTTTGCATCCACTTAGCATAGTTTTAGGTTTGCAAAGATGTAAGAGGTAGAATAGTGACAGGTTGCTAGCCTGTCGTCTAAAGCATACCTAAACCTATTTCCTTAGTCGCCTCTTACGACATCCACGGAAGAAATAGGTGTTATTCTATCCCGACACCGCACGGCAGATTAAATTTGATAGGTCGAAACCATTCTCGCTTTAAACCTGAAACAAATGATCGCGTAACTTCATGAAAGAATCGTTTCGCGTAAGCAAAATGACAGTTGGTGATTGTGATTGATTTGTTACTCGAAAGCATTTTACAGAGACGCTCGGAGTTGCGGTCGCTTTCCTACGTCAAACACATGCCGATTCCGAGCGCGGTAGTCAATAGAAATGTATTAGATTAGATTAGACAATGAATTCATGCGGTTTCATGCGAGATAGATTGTTTGAAATGATTTCAATGTTAGTATAGTCCTATCAAAAAGAGTAGAAATTAAATAGCTAGAGTAAGGCAACAATTTTGTATTGTAAACTTTAGTTTCTTTTCTGCCTTTCTACGTCAGCAATTTTCCACGTGTTTTATTTTATTATATTTAAAATCTTAAAATTCTTTCCATTTCGAGTTTGTTTAGATCGTTTCCCTAAAATAGGTTTTATCGTAGTAGCAAAATGTATAAACGCATTTTTTCCCACTTTATGTTACTTATGTTAATTTTTTGTTAATCCGAAAGACCAAGGGACGCAGAAGTGCCGAGTCTAATCGTGGCAAATGCTACTGTGAAAAAAAAACTTAAGTACAGTAAAAAAAATCGTTTCGGAATGAAGCAAAATTTTTATTTTGCTGAAGAAAAACTATTTTGAGGAAATTATCTAACAAAGTCTTTCCGGTCCGTGTGACCCGTTTGTTATAAATAGCCCTTCATCCAATTCCTAAAGCGCGCTAAGACAAACACTATCAAGTCAGCATTATCATAACGCCGATAGCAATATACGAGTCATAGTGATTGACTAGAGGCCACGACCCTCGGGTGCGCTCGGGTCCGCCGAAGCCCTCCGAGGTCCCCCGAAGTCCCCCGAATGCACCGTACTGCAGCCACCCCGCCTGCGCTAGAGCAAGCGATCTATCCGCTTATCACCCAGTACGCAACTCCCGCGTCCGATAACCGACCGCTTATTGTTGCTTATTATTAAATTTTACCACAATATTGAGACAATAAATCGTAAAGCGGCAGTTTGGACCGGTTTTTGGCGGCCGCCGCCCTGTGAAGTGTCGTGTTGGTGTAACACGTGCCGGAAAAAAGTTTTTTTTTGACAGCCAGTGATGTGTTAGTTGGTGTTTTGATGTGGCTCGAGTGCTGTTTGGTATGTTTTTTTTTTTTAATATTCTTGAGTCAACGTCAATAATATTCTGCATGAATTTTCTGTTACTCTGCGTCGTTCTGGTCTTTAACGTGCTTCAAGTGCACACTACTCCCCTTATGGTTGGTAGGCTTCTAGGTTGTCTTGTCAGCTCAGTCTGGATATAAAATGGCTTTAGTACTTTACTTTATTACTTTTAGACTAGTTAAAGCGCTGGTAAACCAGAATAAAATTTAGTCTTTGTGTAAGCTCACTCTTAACTCGCGAGTAACTAAAATTTTCACATTATAAAAGTAGGTAGAGTGACTTCTTGCAAAAGTAAATTTTAATTTGGCTTGGCTGAATCAAAATAAAAAAAAAAAAAAAAAAACATGTTACGGAATATTTAACAGCCGACACACGAATCGGCTTACCACACCGCTCAAGTCGAAAATTGGCGGTTTTTACATTTTAATGCCATTAGATGAAGCTGCGCATTGCGCATCGAACCATTGGTCTCAAGAAATAGATTTCAGCCAATCAGAAGCCGTAGTTCAAAAAATAGTGACATCGCTGTAGTCGGTTGGCGTCGCAACACCGCACAGTTTTTTTCGTCTCCTGTATAGTTGGTAAAAATGACTTAAGCGGTGTTGTAAGCTAAGGGACGAAATGTATTTTACCTTTTCCAATACGTAACGTTTTCCAATAAATGGCTAATAGATACATAAACGTCACGCACTATTCCCTGCGGGGTAGGCAGAGACAACAGAGCGCTATTCGCTGCTATTCTGGCATACTTCTCTTCTTTCACTCACATTCATCACTCTCGTCATACACGCTCGACAGTTTCGGGTACTCCTAATTTGGCCTCACTTTAGAACATCGCCGATCTGGTCGATATACGTTCTTCGAGGGCGCCCTCGACCGACTTGCCGACTTGGCTAGTGTAGATAGTAATCAGAAAATAACTAGACCGAGTTTAGAGTTGTCCTAGATACGTATTTTCCTGTCTATTTATTATAACCTACAGCCTTGGCCAAGTGTTTTGAGCGTGCCTATTTTTTTCCCGTGAAAAAAAAGGGGAAAAGCAAATGAAAATAAATTCTTAACCCTTGAAAATATTCATTTTAATTATAAGATTTTAATTAAAAATACAAGACGGAAAATTTTATTTCTGCAAATGTATCTCACCAATAGCTAAAGTAAAACTTTATATAAAAAAGTAAATGTTTGACTATTCTGAGGAAAACTCGCGGGACTTTAGGCCAAGGCTGTAGATGTAGATAGATACAAATCGGCTGTAAAGTGTTACATGCATGACTCCTGTCAAAAGGGTATCGAGCTCACGTGACTGTTACGTCCCCAGTAAGCTTAGCACGGCAGTACATGCTATCCAGACTACCTATATGAAATGAAACATTTATTTCGGAAATTGATCCATATGATATTAGTAAAACTTAATCTAATTTGAAACAACTATTGTTAGTAAAAAGTATAATTAAAATTGGAAGCGACATGTACAAACATCCAGTGCGCTACGATGGCGCTGTCCGTCCTCCCCGCTAACCTTCAGGAGTGAGTTGGTACTGCCCCGAACGCGCTCGCTCAGGGACGCCACCCGCTTACGCAACACAGCTTGAAACCCGTCAGTCCTTCGCTCTGCGAACATCCCCGACGCGCTGCAGCGCCAAGGCAGCCCCAACAATCTATAATTTTCCGACGTCTCTAGTTAGACAGTGACAGACAGTCTATCTCGCTCGCGAGTCCACTCGCGCCTTATCGGCAGACGTGACACGTTTTACACTAACTGGCACATATCACGTACAGCTGATGTCATCCACAGAAGTCATATGACAACCCAGCTATCAAGAGTTCGTTGTCAGTCAATGGAGTTCACAATTTTCGATTGTATTATCTCCCAATAAGATTTGAATTAAAAGTTTACTCGAATCGGTGACGCGTTGCCCCGCGTTGGTTGAACCGGTGTGCGCCGGTTACGACGATAAGCTGTAAACGGCCATGGGCAATGACGTCACGGCAAATGACCTCTAGGATTAGTCTAAGAATTTCACTTAATTTCCCACAATATGTCCCATAGCCAAAAGACTTCCCCTTTACATTCTTGTGGGCATGATTTTCCTAAAAAGTACTCTGTTTGTTCCGGCTTCTCTTCGGTCCATCGCTCTTTTGGCCATCCTATTTGGTAAAGATTCAAGCCCTTTCCTCCGAATGCATGCGACAAGTCTATTCCGCTTGGCAGTCTTGACAACCACGTCTGAGTTGTAGTGGTTACCTTATATCGTCCAGATTTATTGTCTATGTAAGAGGTTCCTAGTTGTTGTTCTTAATTGTCATTCTATTCTATTTTGTTTAATACACGTATAAAGTTTTCTCCCTTTTGAGCAGTTATTGATAGTATTTTAACCATTGGCTTAATCTTGAATTAACGTAGGATAGACGTCACAAATGTGTTTCTTATCACGCGTTCTGTTTAAAGTGAAAAGGTTCCAATTTGGTTCACGATTCAATTTGTCCGATAGCGTTATATTTTGTTTTATCACAGCGAAGAATGACTACTTAATTTATCGTCGGAGACAGAATGAAGAGTTACTGTCGATTGTCGATGTGGATGTCGTTTAGTATGATCAGAAATGTCAATTACACTCATGGGATATGTCGGAAGGTAGAAGAGTACACGGTTCTCATTATTAGGGGAGATGTGTTCAGCTTAAGTAAGAAATACTAAATAATTAACTTTACTTAAGTGGGAACTACACTGAGTTCGAGACTGTCCGCCGACCGCCGTCTCCTAGCCAGGCTGTGACTGCTGCAGCTCGCCGAATGCTACCGACTACCGCCTTTTTAACAATTTTACGGTCGATGCATGCAGCATGCGTTAAGTGACAAAGTGTAATTGCTGCCTGATAATGTCAGTTTCGAGTTTTTCGAATGAGAATCATCTAATGAGATTTCTTTCCATATACATACATACATACATACAAATTCTCACGCCTTTATTCCCAGAAGGGGTAGGCAGAGCACTGGAATTCAAAAATCCAGTGCCACGTTTAGCAAATTCAAGGTAACTAGATGGTTAAACGTGATATTGCGGTGACAGGTTGCTAGCCCATCGCCCACAATACACTAACCCTTTCCCAGAGTCGACTCTTACGACACCCACGGGAAGAAACGGGGAGGTGCTATTCTAACCCGGCACCACACGGGGATATTCCATATAGCCATTCTGAAATCGCTAGTGAGTTGAAAGACAAATTGTACATTTTATCGCTGCATTGCATTACACCAGTAACGCTGGAAAGTATAAAAATAGATAAATAAATGAGGTCTGGCGTATCTCATCTGTTTCAATATGTACATAATCGTAATCATGTTAGATAAGAAAGCTAACTTAAAAATGAAGTTAGCTTTCTTATCTAACACAATAGGTACATATTGGAACAGATACACCAATTTGAGAACACGAGGTCACCTCATTCAGAGTTGAAAAGTCGGGATGACGCAATGTTCTCTCAATATTACATTATTTTATACCTATACTGCCATACAAAATTGGTAATATATTTTTAATGAAAGACCTACAAATTATGTGTTCTTGCTTTACCTATCTCCAAATATGACAAGAAAATTGGGTAAAGGCCAGGAATCACAAACATTTTTATAGCAATTCTTCTAAAACAAATCGCCATAGCGTTTGTGAGTTGCTCGCGAGCCGAAACACTCGCCTGTTTAAGTAATTCACTTTGGGACGTAACGGTTGCAGCAACAGTTCGCTTGAGTTGGGGTCCGTCGCGGGCTTGTGACGCTTACATTACTTTGACATATACATAATATTATGGACATTCGCATACCTAATAATTAAAAAAAAAAAAAAGATGATCATTTGTACGACGTAGAGAGAATGGCTAGAATGGCGGTTAACTAGAATTTCACAAACAAACAGAGGGTTGCGCCGCCGTCAGCCGCGACAACAGCTTGATCCAAATTTGAAATAATTTGTTGCCTTTTTTCGATCATCAATTGTTTTACAAAGTAAATTATAAAGCTATCACAGGGTACGGGTATCTTAATTTATCCCCATGTAAATAAAGTTCATGATTCATGATACTTTATTTAAATAGA
>BHDV01011267.1:0-26360 GCA_005406045.1 Adoxophyes honmai
AATTGTGACTTTTTCTCAAATTAATTATAGCATAGTTCAACCAAAAACATTTCGGGCTTAGAATAACACCTCTCCATTTCTTCCGTGGGTGTCATAAGAGGCGACTAAGGAATTAGGCTAAGGTATAATTTAGGTAATAGGCTAGCAACTTGTCACAATTATACCTACCTGCCAACTAAAGAACCTAGACAAATATCAAGCATCATCAAGATCAAATATCATCTAGCAAGATGTGGCGACGAAACGTGAAATAGTCATGGTTTTGCCTATGTACAGTTTCGTGGGCTCTGCCTACCCCATTAGGGAATACAGGCGTGATGTATGTATGTATGTAATTTATGTAAACGCAAATATCAACACCTACGGCGCAGGCGACGATGCCTTAGTGGCGTAAGTGTAGCCATGGAACCACTGGTAGAGTTATAAGAGCTGTACGTCGGCGGCACGAAGTCGTAAAGCGGAGTTTGCCTGGCCGCTTTTACAGGTTTTCGGCTGCTCGAGTTCTACATACAAACATGCAAACAGACCGACGGTCGTGATCCCGGGATATAGGGTGTTTGAGATTTAAGTGGCGGTTGAGCGCCTATTAAAAAATATTTTTTTTAGACGTCTCGTTGGTGAATGAAAAAAAGGATATTTATTTTGGGACACTGAAAAAATTGATTGCTCCTTTTCGTTAAGGAAATAGGTTTATTTTTGCGTCAGGTGACAGGCTACATAGCTAGCTGTCATTATTGTACTTACCTCTTCCATCTGTAGTTACATACATACATACAATCTCGCTGGATTCCCAAATGGGGTAGGTAGAGCACACGAAACGCTAAAAAGACACATCCATGGTTATTTCGTATGTCACGGCCACTTCTTCCATATTTTTTAGGTTTTAAGTTCACAGGATAGTGACAGGTTGCTAGCCTGTGGCCTAAAATATACCTAACGTATATCCTCAGTCGCCTCGTACGACATCCACGAAAGGAATGGACTGGAGTGGTGTTATTCTAAACCCGACACAACACGGCAAGTGCTATTTATGAAGAAAAATTTTTTATAACATTTTTCAGAACATCATTTAGGGGCAATAGGGAAGAAATCGAAACGTGTCGAAGTGTCGATTCGTTTTCAATGTCTTCGGTTAATGTTTTAAGATAAGCTTTAAGTGACAGTAGCAACCTGACACTTTCTACTTAATACCTCTTCCATCCGTTTTTAACCCTAAAATTATGCCAGTAGTGGCTAAGAAACATAAAATAGCCATAGTTTTATTTATTTCCGTTTCCTCTGCTCTCACTAACCCATTTGTGAACACACATGACTGTGACTGTACATATGTATTTTTTATATGGCTCTTGGTCTAAATGTTTTCTTGTTTTTTTTACCTGTACGGGACCCTCGACGCGTGAGTGCAGTCTGTATTTCCACTTAACACAAGACCGTTGAACCTATTAAGGAATAGATTCCTAGACCAAGTAGAGCCACGCTAAAACACAGAGGTGCTAACTGAACCGTTTTTGGTGTGGCTCTGATTGGACAACAGTTCGCACCCGGGAAAACTAAGCGACACTTTTAGTTTGGACTTCCGTTTAGTGTTGTTGGAAAAGGTAATGTTTTAATAGTCTGCTTTAGGTATGGAACTGGTTGAGTCCGTGTATGTTTTAGGTTTACATACATACATACAATCACACCTGTATTCCCAGTTGGGGTAGACAGAGCATACGAAACGTGACATAGACAAAACCATGATTATACATACATACATACATACATATAGTCACGCCTCTTTCCCATAGGGGTAGGCAGAGACCACTTTGTTCCACTTGCTACGATCCTGGCATACTTCTTTTGCTTCATCCACATTCATTAGTCTCTTCATACAAGCTCGTCGATTTCGGGTACTCTTGACCTGACCTGTTTCTAAAACGTCCGCGATTTGGTCACGGAACGTTCGTCTAGGTCTTCCCCTCCCAACACACCCATTCACACTTCCCGTATAAATCTGGATTATGATTATGACTATTACACGCTTCGCAGCCACATCTAGCATTATTTAATTTTAGGTTTGAAAACAGATGGAAGAGGTTGCTAGCCTGTCGCCTAAAGTGTACCTAAGTACTTACCTAAACCTATTTCCTTAGTCGCCTCTTACGACATCCACGGAAGAAATGGAGAGGTGTTATTCGATCCCGACACCACACAGGTTAGGTACTACTAAAGTTACTTCTTACTTACTAACAAAATATGGATCAAGTTGTGCTCAATATTTTTTTTTAATTTTATTTAGTTTATTTTCATTTAATTTCAAAATCAAGGATTTAAGTTGTCTTTTTTTAATCACTCAAGGAAATTTTGAATACTCGTGTAGTGACGGACTTTGAATAACACCTCTTCATTTCTTCCGTGGATGTCGTAAGAGGCGACTATGGGTAAACATGTGTAGATTATGCTCTAAGCGACAGACGACTTACTGATGAAAACTTTACAAATACATAGCGCATTCCCAGGAAGCAGAGCCATAAAATGTTACATAGACAAAGTCGTTGATTTACCTTCCATTTACAATTTTCGAATTTAAATTAGCTAAGGATCAAAATAACAGGTTGCTAGCTGGTCGCTTCTTATTATCATTGTCGGATATGCTTGAGGTGATAGGCTACCAACTTCTGTCATTGTTTTAAATCTAAAATTATGCTAGAAGTGGCTACTAATCACAAAAACGACATCATTTTGCCTTTGTCAAATCTCGTGTGCTCTGCCTAAATAAACATGATTGTTTGTTTGTTAATAAAAGTATGAAAACATTAGTAGGTGCAACCCAAATGTCGAGCCCAAAGTTTTACTAGTAGAGATCAGTTTAAAGTTAAAAATATAGATACAAACTAACATAGGCGCTATAATAAATTAAACAAATTTCGAGGGAAATTCATGAACTGTTATTAGAACCTTTACCCTCCCAGCTGGTGCTAAAATCACCAAATCAACCAGTATCGATTACAAATCCTGATTAATCATTCCACAGACCCTCCTGACCGGCTATTTATTATGTACGATTAGAGGGTATTTAGAAATTAGAAGCGAGACCTCTCAAACGTATGCCCTTTCCTTTCCAGCAGAGTTCACGTTACACTGGTCGTATCTTCCCACTGTCCAATGTAACTTGAACTGCAGAGTGTAAGGAGTTTGGTAAGTTTGAGGGGTCGTGTTGTTTTGGGTGATACAGTGACGGTATAATGGTGGAGTCGTGTCCGCGAGTCCCGAGGGATGGCAGCACTAGTAAGGAAGTGCATTTTTGGGTTCTGTTTTTTTGTAAGAGAGAAAATAGGGGAATTGTTTGATATGTTTTTGTGGAGGAAATGTGATTGCGTTTGCTTTTTTTTATAGAAGTTGAAAGTAATGATATTAGCAACTTTACAAAGTAAATTGTTGTATTGTAGATGTTACTCATTTTTAATTAATTTCATAATTAACTTCCACGGCGACAACTTGTCACTCTTTTATCTGATTTAGGTACTTACCTAAGAAAAAGTGGTTAAGATTATTTCTATGTACCTGTACCTATAGTCAATTTTGTGCCTATCCCATTTGGGAATCAGGAACATAATTATTATTAGGTATAGTCTATTTTCTACTCAATAGTACCTACTTAATGTTAATATTTTATAGTATTGCCTACTTAAGAAAGAAGTATGCTTAGCTGGTTTGGTCATGTAGAGAGGATGGATGAAAGAAGATTGACTAAACAGATCTATGCTGGAAGTGTGAATGGTTGTGTTGGGAGGGGAAGACCTAGACGGACGTTCCGTGACCAAATCGCGGACGTTTTAGAAACAGGTCAGGTCAAGAGTACCCGAAATCGACGAGCATGTATGAAGAAGCTAATGAACGTGGATGAAGCAAAAGAGGATGTCAGGATCGTAGCAAGTGGAACAAAGTGGTCTCTGCCTACCCCTGTGGGAAAGAGGCGTGACGGTATGTAAGTATGTATGTATGTATGTATGTATTGCCTACTTGTATGAAAAATGTTATTCATATGGGTCGTGTGATATTTTTGACAATATTTCACGGTGAAACTACTTGATTACCGTTTATAATAGTCTCAGGTTGCTATCCTATCTCTTAGCCTATGTCTAACCTTAAGTCACGTCTGTAGGTAGTGCAGAAGTGCTATTCTAAACACGGTAAACTACACAAAATAAAAGCTTGCAATTAATGGCCGTCGTATCCATACTATCCCAGCGCCCTCCGGCTCTTAAGGGACAGCACTTCATTTACGGAACACGCAGACAGACGGACGGACAGGGAAACTTCATTAGGGCTGCACCTGTTAATGGTACTGGCTTTGGGCTGTGTACGTGCGTCTATCTGTCATACGCGCTGTGCGAGATGCGCCCTTCGTGGTACACTATTTGGCATAATATGTAACTTGGTATTTTATAGAGAGAGTGTAGGTGTACAATCGGAATTCGCTATTTTTTCCGCTGGCGGCAGCCGAAGAGACAACACATCGTATTATCTCCTGCTCCGGGCTACGTACTATAATGCTCTGCGCAGACAACAGACTATCCGCGACGGACTTTTTAGTCTATGAAAATAGAACCTATGGAATTATTATGCAGTAACGCACACGACGCGCAAAAAGTAGGGGCACAATGCATACAATCCTAGCAGACTTTTTGTGCGCCGCTGACTCGATCACACAAAAAGTCTGTCGTCTGCGCCACCCCTAAGATGCGGCGAGTCTGCATAGAATTATGTGCTTCGCAAGTGTTGAAGATGGAGATGAAAACATTAAGAGAAAAAACTGCTCTTCTCAGAGCAATCTTGTTTCACGCAAGACGTCAATCAAATTGTCCTTCTCAGGACAATCGACCTAACGGTCGCGTTTCTATGAAACAACGTCAATATTGTACAACTACAAGAGTAAGCATCGCTTTTATATAATACTTAATATATATAAATCACGCCTGTATTCCTAAATGGGATGGGCAGAGCGCACGAAACTTTATACAGTCAGAACTATGACTTTTTCACGTTTCGAGGAGGCCTCGAGCACATTTTTAGTTTTTAGGGTCATAGATACAATAGTGACTAGTATAGTCTGTCGCCTAACGCGCACCTAAACCTATTTATACTTGGTCGCTTCTTACGACAATCGCTTCCTACGCTACCTAATCGTTTTTATTTGGAAAAAGTGTTGCGCGAATGTACTCTCTTTTTATGTTAGGGCCAACTCAGTTTTTCCCATTGTCCTTCTTTCCCATTGTCCTTCAAAAGTCGAAACATTACATACATTCTAATCACGCTTATGTCCCCAGTCCCCAAACAGAGAAGACAGGGCATACCAAACGTTACATAGGCCAACCAGGACTATTAACGTTTCTTGGCCACTTCTAGCATATTTCCTTCAGGTTTTTCATTAGGAGGTTTAATTATAACCGGTTCTCCGTCGCTAAAGTACATACATACATACATACATACATACATACATACATACATACATACATACATATTCTCACGCCTGTTTCCCCAAGAGGGGTAGGCAGAGCACATGAATTCAAAAATCCAGTGCCACGTTTAGCAATTTCAAGGTAACCAGACGGTTAAACGTGATATCGCAGTGACAGGTTGCTAGCCCATCGCCTACAATACACTAACCCTTTCCCAGAGTCGACTCTTACGACACCCACGGGAAGAAAGGGGGAGGTGCTATTCTAACCCGGCATCACACGGGGAAAAAATACATCTTTTTATATAAATATCATTTTCTTAGTCGCCTCTAACGACATACACGGAAGAAATGAAGACAGTGTTCTTCCAAACCCAACGCCACAGGAGTAATGTGTGTAGGTGGAAAAAACGTGTGGCTATTTAGAAAAATCTCTAACTTTTTAGGTGAACGTTATCTTAAACTTAATAAAACTCTGCTCTTGTATTTTTTAAGAAAAAAAATTCAATTTATAAACTGGTTCCAAGCTTCCAACATAAAATTAAAAGAAAACAAGATTTTTTAAATAGTAACGCCATCTACTGGATGCTCTTAGCAATATAGTCATATCAAATGCTCGCTCAGTGTCTAAATAGTTTAGCAAGTCAACGCTAGATGTCGCGCTTTTAATATAACAATGTAGTAAAAGAGACATCTAGCGGTGAGTAGGTTAACTTTTAACTAGTTGCATCTCTCAAATAGTTTTGCAACTCCACGCGAGATGTCGCGCTTACGAAATAACAATATTGTAAAAAGAGACATCTAGCGGTGAATAGGTTAACTTTTAACTAAATGGATTATTCAAATAGTTTTGCTACGCAACGCAAGATGTCGTTACAATCTTGTAAAAAGAGACATCTAGCGGTGAGTAGGTTAACTTTTAGCTGATTGGATTATGCAAGTAGTTTTCCTACTCATCACTAGATGTCAAGTACAAAGAAAACCTACATCTTTTTATAATATGATTTTTCTATTTACATTATTAAAATTCATATCCACATCTTACATAATACAATGCAACAGTTTTTGTAAGGGTTAAAAAATACTTGCAATTTGGTTTAAGTTCAGTAAATCTATTACAATTTAACTTTTAGCGAGAAAGTTTCCAACACCTCATCATACGGCTAAATTAACTAATGGACTGAAAGAACCTCTAGTTTTACTTAATCTGTCGATAGGTTAGCATAATATATGGCACGTCCCAATGTTAAGTAATTTTTAAGTGCCCAAACCCATCACACTACAAAAATAACAAAAGATAATTACCTACCTACTTATAAGATGTGTGTCCATCTTGCAGGTAGACGTCCTACGCGGTCCTCCGCGTCCTCCGTGGTCTCAGCAACTTTTGCTGATTTTCGAATGGTTGACCATGTATTTAACTTAATATCCAAAAAAAAATGTCGCTCATCCATTTCACCTTTCAAGCGTCGATATAAAATATGAGTCAGAAGTGAGAACCACGAAAGTTTAAAACATTATACTTAAAGTTGTAGCCAAGTAAATTGTTTCCTTATAACTGATTATTAGTGTCCGACCGAAGGTACAATTTTGGCCGAAGCCGAAGCCGAAGCCGATTAATCGGCTTTCATCAAAACCTTCGGCCGAAGCCGAAGCCGAAGCCAAAGGTGTGTTGACCCCATGTTGACCCTAAGAAATACGAGAATTTGCTAATAGTAAAAAACACGGCAGTAAATAATGCGTAGTTTTTGCTTCTAAATCAAGTGTGACTATGTTGTTATGTTATGTGTTGTCAGTAATTTAAATAATTAACTGCAAGCAATGCGATCGGGCCGGCGAAACGCTGCCCTGCTAAGCGCTGCGCACTATCCGTCTCGCTCTGGCATCATTTGTTCAATTTTAAATCACAACTTGCAAACCTTCGGCTTCGGCCAAAGCTTCGGCCAAATTTTGGCCGAAGCCGAAGGTTTGGCCGAAGGTGGTTTTTTTGGCCGAAGGTGGCCGAAGCCGAAGCCGAAGCCGAAGCTTCGGTCGGACACTACTGATTATATACAATAAGGAATCATACAAACATACATAATACTTGAGGACATAACGGTAGCATTACATGATGCGCACACGGCGTTTACTGGAGCAATGATTGCGGGAACCCGACTGGTAGGTTGGTATTAGCGTTATGCGACAAGGGGCAGGTTTGGGCTAAATGTAGTTGCGTATGCGCACGCGAACTCAGTTCCGGGTAGGCGTTGCGAAAAGATAACTCTAATAGTGCATGAAAAACACTTAACTTTGACACAACAAGGTGACTTTGCCTGATACAGACGCATTATACCAAGTAAACAAATTCCAACCCGTGTGGTGTCGGGTCTAGCTCTAGAATAGCACCTCTCAATTTCTTCCGTGGATGTCGAAGAGGCGACTAAGGAAATGGGTTTAGGTATTCTTTTGGCGACAGGCTAGCATGTCACTATTATAATACCTACCTTTTACATCTGTTTTCAAACCCAAAATGATGCTACAAGTGGCTGCGAACCGTGAAATAGTGATAATCATGGTTATATCTATTTCAAGTTTCGTGTGCTCTGTCTACCCCATTTGGGAACATAGGCGTGATTATAATATGTATGTATGTATGTATTTATGTATGTACAAATCCCAAAAAGTACTGCAAACTAAAAACAGAAGCAAAAATCGCATGATAGTGAATTCGGCAGACAGGCTTGCAACCTGTCACTATGTTACCTCTATCATTTGTTTTCAAACCTAAAATTATGCTAGAAGTGTCTGCGAAGCGTGAAATAATCATGGTTTTGTCTATGTTACGTTTCATTTCGTTTGTCTGCCTCATTTGTGAATAGGCGTCATTGTATGTTTGTATGTTACTTCTTCTCCTCTCTTTGATCGCGCGTATATTTGTCGCTGACTGTGTAGTTGATCTTCCAAGTATGGCCGGCATCTGCCCTAGATCGCGCATGCGCGAGCCAGCCCGAATCTCACGGCGATTAGCTGTGCCACTACCAGTTACCACCGTGAATCGCATTTATCTACATCTATGTCACATGCTTACAGTAGTCGCAATAATCTTGGCAAGATTTTTAATAGCGGGGGTACTTACGCGTAACGCCTTTTTTAGGTAAAAGAAAAGATCAAGCAAACATTTATCAGAAGAAAACATAGGTGGAAAAAATACAGATGAAAAAAAATGGAGCTTATCACTGTCTGCCTGTTGACGTAGGTACAAATAATAACAATTGAGCTACAATTCAATGTCATCTAAAAAACCCTTTGTACCATTAGAACATTTCGTAATTAATAATTTCGTTAGGTTTTCCTTAAAATGTATTTAATGTTGTACTTAATTTAATGTCACAGGGGTAGGCAGAAACCACTTTGTTCCACCTGCTACGATCCTGTCATATGTGACCGTCCATGGCTAAAGGGTCCTTATGGCAGGTATTGAGTTAAGCACAGTTCCTAAATCTATGTTAAATAAGCTATTTAACACAGAAACAATCATGACCCTAAGTCTCATAATTTTTTTTAAAGAAAACATCAAACTTACACTTGCTAAAATTGCACTTTCGAGAAATCGTCAAAAGAAGTTTGAAATTGATTTTAAGTATGTTCCCATTGGAAGTTACATAGATTATGATTGATTTTGTATCTCAAGGGGTTTTTCTTTTGAATTCAGTCATGGTTTTATTAATGCGACTTCCAGATCCTGACAAAACAGCCTTTGATAACAGCAACACGCTTATAATAATGAAATTAATAAATTTTTTTTTTTCAGCTTTTTCTTTAATATGTTGTAATCTGAACTATTGTATATAGTAGGACATATATAAACTTACATTTTAGGATAGAAATAAAATCATATTTATAGTTAACAAAATATTTTTATTTTAATTAAAACGTGGTAATTACTATACTTTTTATTTTCCCCTATAACAATAACAAATTTAGTATAGTGAGTTCTAAAATATATTTATTCAGCTCACTAGAGTATCATAAAGTTCTCATTATTATTCTACAAGTCTTATTTTTTTATTTATATACGATCAAAGTTACGTAAAAATCACAATTTGACTCCCATACATTTGGGAAAAGGGTCCTTATGACCAATCACAGACAAAACATATGAATAATTACAAAATGGCACATTATTAACATTATTTTTTTCCTAATCTTGTATTACCACACAATAATGAAGAAAAAAGGTTATTATAATTATACTCAAAATCTTTATCTGTAAGAAGTTATTCTCATTTAACGTCAACGAATAATTAAAATAGTCTGTTACTACTAAGGAACCATTCACAGTAAGTATCACGTAATAAAGATAATTTGACGCGATTTCTGATAGGGGTAAGGGGGGAAGGGGGGGGGCACATTCCAATTATAATAATTTGCTAGATTGTGATTTATGATTATTACTTATTTTACCTACTACTAAATTATTTATTTTCTACTGATTTCCTTTTTTTACAAAAGTAAACACCATTTCGTACTTGGTTCCTGTGGCCGAATTCACCACATTAGCTACATGTAAGTTTTAGTTCAACATGCAAAATATTGTATGTAAGAGAGAGATCTATAGGCTGAGCGGCGGCATAATGCGAGAGAACGTTCGCCGTCCACGTCCACGCCGCCGCGAGATGTTTTGACGTCAGACGAGAAATGTAGGGTAGGTAAAATCTAAAAAAACCTGGCAAGAGCTTGTCGGGCACGCACATGATAGGGTTCCGTAGCTAGCTAAATTTCATTTTGCGGTTGACTCCATACATTTTGTTCGGACGACTGTAACTACATAAGTTGGTCGAGTTGTATAAAAATAACTATTCATGATATTGAGTCCGCCTTAATTTTATTTTAAAGTACTTACTTTGAGGTATATACCGTATCTTTTTTAGAATTATTTTAGTAATATTTCAAAAGTTACGGTGGGGGGACACCTAAAATTTTAACTTTGTTTTAGATTATTACAAGGTTTGATCTACATAGTTTTAAAGCATTTTTTGTTGCGTTTTAAAAGACCTTTTTAACGATACCCCACACGTTGAGGTTAGTCCAATTTAATTTTTTAAATTCACTTTTCTTTGTATGGGAGGGGGGGGGGCTGAAAATAAAATATTTTTTCATAATTTTAAAAAACAACTTTTGTAACTTCATTATCTATCTCTCCGCCAATTTACGTGATAATCGGTGGAGTAGCAGTACATACGAGCCCGGACGGACGGATGGACAGACATGACGAAACTATAAGGGTTCCTTGTGGACTATGGAACCCTAATGACCACTGATACTGTGCAAAGAAAATGTATTTGCAAAGTATCTAACTATTTAAGAGTTTAAACAAGTTTATCTATTGACCTTTGCCATTATAGTATGGAATTTCCCATAAGGACCCTTTTCTACTAAACTTTAAACTAGGTTTTAATTAAGAAATAATGAACTTACACAACTGAAACCTAGGTACAAATATACCTCTATCTTTATATTTTACTATTTCGCAATTTTACAAAACAGCTAATATCTCCGTAACTAGAAACTGCCATAAGGACCCTTTTCTCATGGACGGTCACATTATATCTCTTTTGCTTCATCCACATTCATTAATCTCTTCATACATGCTCGTTGGTTTCGGGTGTCAGGTACTCTTGACCGCTGTTTCTAAAACGTCCGCGATTTGGTCACGGAACGTCCGTCTATGTCTTCCCCTCCCAACACATTTCCCGTATAAATCTGTTCAGTAAATCTTCTTTCATCCATCCTCTCTAAGCCTAAGCTACTACTTGCGAGCCATTAGCGAGTTCGTACTCGTAGTGTAAACCGATGGTATTTGTACATATTGCACAGCGGTATATTGCCTAACGCAGAGCTAGACTGCTGAATAATTAATAGCACTAACTACACCCAAGGCTCGTCTAAGGTGATCTAGGTAACATTCATCTTTCGACCGTAGTGGGTGACTAAAGCTACGGTTACACATGCTCTAAAATAGCATGCTAAAAAACGTGCTATTGAGTATGCTCCATACGGGCATGCTTATGAGTACTTTACATTTGCTAGCAATAGGAATGATAGTTTTAAGTATGCTCCTGAATAAGCATGCTCAAATGCTGTTTAAAGCACGCCCCTTCCACCCGCGCTGCAGTTAGCATGCTCAAAAATCGCACAGCTATCGATTTTCAAGCAAACTCGAAATGAGCATGCTAATTTTGAGCAACATTCCGACACGCATGCTACCAAGTAGCAACTGCTCAATAGAAGCATGCTTTCATGCTTGAAATGAGCACGTGTATCAGTGTACCTTTATATGAGAAGTTATTTCAAGGTGCTTACCGCCTCTAATTTTTAGAGTTTCAGCTCTCTCCATTTCTTCGGTGACATCGTAAAAGGCGACTAAGACGCATGATAAAAAATATGCCAGAAGTGGCTACGGATCGTGAAATAGTTGTGATTTTGTTTATGTATCCTTTCGTGTGCCGTCTACTCCAGTTCGGATCATGCAGGCGTAATGTACGCAAGCTAGATTTCTAGGACTGTACTATGGACCTTAAACCCCGCTTAGGTATATTATAAAATAGTAAAAAACACGAATGCGAAAAACGTAGCCTTCGCTCACGATTTGTACCCGCGACCAAATCCACTTTTCAAACAACCGTTTTAAAAAACCATTCACAGCCCTACCAACACTCAATTAAATTAACTTTTAAATCGGTTTAAAAGTAACTATCTTGTAACAGGAAGCCATCAAAGTATGATTAATACAACGAAAGCTAATCATGGATATATGATAGGAATGCGAGAAAGTAATCTAGTTGCGTAAGGTGTTATAACACTCGTTTGGGAGGTTAAGTGGAGCAGACGGACACACTAACGATGTGTAATTAGCTGGTCTTTGTGACTTGTTTATGGGTTGTGTTAAGCCGATGATAGTCATACATACATACATACATGCAATACACCTGTGTTCCCAAATGGGCCGGGCAGACAGAGCGTTAGACGCAAAACCAAGACTATTTCACGATTCAAAGCCAATACGTCACACTTGTATTCCCTAATGGGTAGGCAGAGCGCTCGAAACGCTACATAGACAAAACCATGTCTATTTCACGTTTCGTGGCCACTTCCAGCATATTTTTTGGGTTTTGAATTGGCCGTTGTACCTAACAGTAACAGGTCGCAATTCTATCGCCTGAAGCATACCTAAACCAATTTCATTAGTCGTTTCTTACAACCGTGTGGTGCCGGGTTAGAATAGCACCTCCCCCTTTCTTCCCGTGGGTGTCGTAAGAGTCGACTCTGGGAAAGGGTTAGTGCATTGAGGGCGATGGGCTAGCAACCTGTCACCGCAACCAGTCAGGTTTAACCATCTGGTTACCCTGAAATTGCTAAACGTGGCACTGAATTTTTGAATTCATGTGCTCTGCCTACCCCTCATGGGAATACAGGCGTGAGAATATTGTATAAAGGTATGTATGTATGTTTCTTACAACATCTACAGAAGAAATGGAGAGGTGTTTCTAACCCAACACTACACAGAAATTACAGGGACCTATAATTTGTTCCTTTCTTCCCTTTCCCGTGTCAACTTTAGGAAAGGGTTAGTGTATTGTGGGCGATGGGCTAGCAACCTAACACTGACATCACATTCAACCATCTGGTTACCCCGAAATTGCTACACGTGACGCTGGATTTTTGGGTTCACGTATAAGGCAATACAGGCGTGAGAATATGTATTGTATTTATATGAAATTTAAAAAAATGATTGAACAATTAATCGTCATAAAAGCCCTTCGATAACCGTCCAAATCATCCAATTACTTACTTATCAAATATCTCGTAATTTTGTCCGAGCGGTGGCCAAAAGCTTCGACTTTCTTGTCCCGCAGGCAGAAAGCGCCTTACGCAACGACGCGACGAAAATTCCTTTTCTGTTGTAACTATTGTGATATGAGCATCTGTATCTCTACACACATACATATTCTCACGCCTGTGTTCCCAAGAGGGGTAGGCAGAGCACGTAAATTCAAAAATCCAGTGCCACGTTTAGCAATTTTAGGGAACCAGTTAGTCAAACGTGATATTGCAGTGACAGGTTACGCCCATCGCCTACAAAACACTAACCCTTTCCCAGAGTCGACTCTTACGACACCCACGGGAAGAAATGCGAAGGTGCTATTCTAACCCGGCACCACACGGGCATAGTATCTGTAATAAATTAAATAAACATTTAAAGGTATGGATATATACCGAGTGTACGGAAATTTACCGTGAATGTTGCCAGTGGTTTACATCATACTGCATCTTTCATCTAGATGACAATTATGCTAGAAGTTAAGATTTTTTACTACACAGCATTTCCTGCGCTCTGCCTACCCCATCTGCGAATATTAGCGTGTTTGTATATTCTACACCGTGGGCCAAATTAGAAGAACCCAAAACCGTTTTTCTCTAGTTAGCAATTTTTTTTTATTATAGTTAATTGTACTATAAAATATCAAATAATAAATAATGTTACATTGAGCAACACCATCGAACAATGACAGTTCGACAAATGATATTGTTAAGTGTAATTTACAATAATGAAAACATCAATTATTGTACATTGCCACAAGCCTTGCCTAATTAGAGACCTGTAAAATGACAGTTAGCATGTTATGTGCGTATTTTTAAGTTTA
This sequence comes from Adoxophyes honmai, assembly GCA_005406045.1. Taxonomy (NCBI): domain Eukaryota; kingdom Metazoa; phylum Arthropoda; class Insecta; order Lepidoptera; family Tortricidae; genus Adoxophyes; species Adoxophyes honmai. The sequence goes on from BHDV01011267.1 coordinate 14,125, forward strand.
AAACATAATAACATAAATAAACATTTCGACATACATTTTTTTATTAATTTTGTCATTCAATTTTATCTTCGCATAATTACCAATATTATTATGATAATGTACACAAACTTATGTATGTATCTGTACATAATTAATAGTTAGACAAACAAAAACCACAGCGTTTCGTGTCGGGTTTAGAACAACACCTCTCCATTTCTTCCCTGGATGTCGTAAAAGGCGACTAAGGAAATAGGTTAAGGTATGTTTTAGGCGACAGGCTAGCGACCTGTCACTATTATACCTCTTAACGTAAAACCTAAAAAATAAACAATCAGTAGCTTTGTCGCGTTTCATGTGCTCTGCCTACTCCATTTGGGAATACAGCCGTGATGTACTTACGTGGGTAGGTACATTAAATATCGTGTTTTTTATGAAATGCGCCTCGTCGTCTCATTTCGCAAACCATACTCGAGTACCTAATGTATTTTACCTTACATACAGTGGTCACATAAATACCGGTCACCAGAGATTACACACATAACATCACGCCTGTATTCCCAATAGGGGTAGGCAGAGCACACAAAACGCTACATAGACAAAACTACTTCGCGTTTTGTGCCCAATTCTAGCATAATATTTTTTGGTTTTAAGGTGGCAGGTACAATAGTGACAGGTTGCTAGCCTGTCGCCTAAAATGTACCAAAACGTATATCCTTAGTCGCCTCTTACGATGTCCACGGAAGAAATGGAGAGGTGTTATTCTAATCCCGACACCACACGGGTTGACGGGTAGAGATTTACTGTAAATATTTTAACCCGCCGAGTATACGCGTCTCTAAATCCTTATGATGTTTTTTTACCGGAATTTTCAGATAAAAAAAATACGAATATCTGGAAATGTCCAAAAATATTATTTTCAATAAACCGACTCCCGCGCAGCCATCGTTCTTGCGGCATCGACGCGACGCGTGACGTCACACTTTCTTCGACCCAGCCACTCGCCCATATTTGATCATCTCTCAAAACTCGATGTACAATCAACGGGAAAAAAGAGAACGAACTTTAATTTTATTATTATTCTATTATTACACCGCTTCGTTTGTTCCGTGGATGTCGTAAGAGGCGACTAGGGGATAGGTTAATTTTAGGCGACATGCTAGCAACCTGTCACTACTATACTTCTCTAATCAATGTTAACCTAAAAAAATAACCTAATTTTTACACCAATCATCTAGTCCCAAAGTAGGCAATTTAATGCCTGTGTTATGGGTACTAGACAACGGATAAACATATACTTATATCTATACTAATATTATAAAGCTGAAGAGTTTGTTTGTTTGTTTGTTTGTTTGTTTTGTTTGTTTGAACGCGCTAATCTCAAGAACTACTGGTTCGATTTGAAAAATTCTTTTTGTGTTGGATAGACCATTTATCGAGGAAGGCTTTAGGCTACATAACATCACGCTGCAACTAATAGGAGCGAAGAAATATGGGAAAATGTGGAAAAAACGGGGGAAATTAGTCACTATTCCACGCGGACGGAGTCGCGCGCACAGCTAGTATATAGATAAACATCCAAGACTCGAAACTCTCGAAAGCAAACATTCGTATTCATCATACAAACATCTGCCCCGTCCGGGGATCGAACCCGGGACCTCAAGCTTCACAGTCAGGTTCTCTAACCGCTGGGCTATCCGGCCGTCAATAAAAGTAATAGAAGTCTTTATTAGAAGAATTTATGTTCATGAGATACGCCATACACATAGAAAAAATGTTCTTAGTGTTAAAATGTCTAACTTACTGCGGGCTATATCCTAAATCAATTCAAAACGTCACCATGGTAACCAGGGATATAAAATACTTAGTTGATTTATCCATATACATTATATGTCACATATATCAGCCTGACTGTCCGTGTCACGGATCTGTTGTCCACTTTCGTGCTCTTGCGCAACAGCCATTATCACCTGCGCGGAGAAAAGGGTCTCCACTAGTCGTGTAACTTGTGCTAATCAAACACAACTCTACCTATAACAATCTACAGCCTATGACAGCTACCAACATTTATTTTAACAATCCCCACAAAAAAACGACTTCAAATCGGCAATGTCCTGAAATGTTAAAGAATTCTTTATTCAAATAGATCATTAAAGTTAACAACACCTCTCCGTTTCTGCCGTGGATGTCGTAAAAGGCGACTCAAGATGGTTAAGGAACATTTCAGCCGACAGGCTAGCAACCGGTCACTATTGTGCCTCTTCCGTCAACTCTTAAACCTAAAATTATGCTAGAAGTGGCAGCGAGTCGTGAGATGGTCATTGTTTTGTCTATAGCAGCCATACTCAAAGTGTGTTCCACGGAACCCCAGGGTTCCGCGACACCCCTGGAAGGGTTCCGCAAGAACTTAGAAAAAAAATACCACTCTCTGGTCAAACGTTTTGGCGCAGCGTACGGACGGACGGATGGACTGTAGTTTTTTTGTAGGGTTCCGTCAAGTATTTCGCATTCCAAGAAGGTTCCATCAGCAAAAAAGTTTGGGAACCGCTGGTCTATAGGTATCACGTTTCGTGTGCTCTATTTACCCCATTGGCAAAATACTTGGGAATACTTTTTAAAATGTAACATTACTTTAAATCCAAAACTATAGTGATATTCTCTTTATTCTCTCATATGAAGAATACAGATAATTCTCGTCTTACATCGAGTTCCGCGCAATGCGCGTTTGGTAGCAGCCGCCGCGGCTCCTAGATGAAGGGCTACGGACTACCCCGAAGCATGTCGTGCTAAACTCGATTTGAGTCGTGAGTCATCCTTATTTTTCATTTTAAGTAAGATTACGTCTACAGTGGTTTACATAAGGCGTTTATAGGAAATTCGGATTTTATCAAGCAATAATATTATAAGATTAACTTTCCACGCAAAAGGATAAACAACTTTTTTGCATTTTATTTTACTTTTGGATGAACTCTTTTATCTCAAATAACTAAATCGTATTTAGTAAGACAAGCTTTGAAATCTGTTGATACATTTATAACTAAGGTGACCACATTGTCGTTATAAAAAAAAACTGTACAAAATCTAAAATTCCGGGCATCTGTCTTGGCAAGACTTTTAGTAGTGGGGGTAAGGTCCTTATATGAAAACTTGCCAAGATAGATGCCGGGACTGTACCTATACTAGGTTAAAAAATAAACGCAAGCGAGGAGTCTTACTGGTAAAAATTTTGCCAGGTAAGTAGTCTTTTTACTATAAGTTTCCCTTATTATACCAACTTAGTAAAATTTACTCAATATTTATATATCAGGTATTAGCAAATAAAAAAAACACAAATTCACAGTATAACTAATAGACATTAAAATTTCTCTAGGGTGAAAATCGTTAAATGAACGTTATGAATGAGCGTTAGATGAATCGAAGGAACTTATTTATTATTAAAGCAATTTATTCTAAAAATAGCATTTCTTCCGTGGATGTCGTAAGAGGCGACAAAGGCAAAAGGTTTAGGTATGCTTTAGGCGTCAGGCTAGTAACCTGTCACTATTGTACTACCTCTTCCATCTGTTTTCAAACGTAAAATTATGCTAGAAGTGGGTGCGAAGCGCAAAATAGTCATAATCTTGGTCTCTTCTATGTCACGTTTCGTGTGCTCTGTCTACTCCATTTGAGAACATAGGCGTGTTTGTATGTATGTACGTAACATTATTCATTTAAAAATAAAATTTAGGTTTAAATATTCTCCGTACAAACTTAAAACTCTTTACATCAAGTCCAAAATAGCATACAATCACGGTAACCCTAGCATTCTCCATCGTCCAGCAATAAAACCCACGCCCCACTAAAAAGTCCTTAGCCGCATGGCGTCCTTTTTGGTCGGAAACACAAAAAGTTTGGTAAAAAATTGAAACAGGAACTAGAAATATTAGAACGATATCAAGTAACAGGGTGGGATTTGGAGGATGTTTACGAATAAAATCTTTAGAAGGATTTAGAGTCGTTTTGTTTATCCCTTTTATTTTACTATGACTGTTTTAAAGTATTTTTTGATAGGATCAATTTAAACTTAAACTGCTAAAACTGACGAAACTTAAAATAGCAAGTAATAGGTTTTACTACATATATACATAAAAATTTTGCCCGTGTGGTGCCGGGTTAGAATAGCACCTCCCCCTTTCTTCCCGTGGGTGTCGTAATCGTCGACTTTGTGAAAGGGTTAGTGTATTGTAGGCGATGGGCTTGCAACCTGTCACTACAATATCACGTTTAACCACCTGGTTACCCTGAATTTGCTAAACGTGGCACTGGATTTTTGAATACATGTGCTCTGCCTACCCCTCATGGGAATGCAGGCGTGAGAAAATGTATGTATGTATACATAAAAGCGTCACGGCTTCCCACAGGTGTAAGCTGAGACCACTTTGTTCCACCTATTACGATACTGACATACCTCTTTGCTTCGTCCACATATTCCACATTCATTAATCTGTTCATAGATGCTCGTCGGTTTCGGGTACTCTTGATCTTCACCGGTCTCTAAATCTACTTCTAAATCATAATGTGACAATGTGGCCGTGTGGGGTTGGTTTTAGAATAACACCTCTCCATTTCTTCCGAGGATGTCGTAAGAGGCGACTAAGGACATAGGTTAAGGTATATTTTAGGCGATGGGCTAGCAATTTGTCGCACCCTGTGGGAAAGAGGCGTGACGATAAGCTTGTTTGTATGTATGTAGATAAATAGACATTACAATGTCATCATCATCATCATCATCAGCCTATATACGTCCCACTGCAGGGCACAGGCCTCCTCTCAGTATGAGAGGGCTTGGGCTATAATTCCCACGCGGGCCCAGTGCTGATTGGGAACTTCACACACAACGTTGAACTACTTCGTCGCTGTGTGTAGGTTTCCTCACGATGTTTTCCTTCACCGAATAGCTCGTGATAAATATCAAACTCGATATCGCACATAAATTCCGAAAAATTCGGAGGTGCGAGCCCGGGGTTTGAACCCATGACCCTCTGCTTGAGAGGCCACATGTCGAACCGCTGGGCTATCACGGCTACATTACAATGTACCTCAACCTAAGTAACTCATTAAGGTTCTTTGTAATAGCTTGTATAATAAACAATAAAACGTGCTTTTGAAAGAGTTTCCGCACCAGTTGTCTGCGCACGCGCCGTGGAACTGTGCCGCGCTACAAATTAATTTGGGAAAACTTCTAATTGATGCCAGAAGCGGTATAGTGCTGTGGTACATAAATTCAGTTTTTAAGGTTCCGTACCATGGTCAAAATTTCAACTCGTCATAACTGTAACATTTTTACATTAATTCGTTCCCTCCTACAAATAGATAATATAAAATCACATTTCATCAATAAAGGTCAAAAGGCAAAGTAAGTAAGTAAGTAAGTAAGTAAGTAATTTTATTGATTAACATAAAAGACGTCATATGAAATAAATCCTGGCCATTGCACTAGACACAAGGTCTGTATCGCATCGCAATTGCCAGATTAACTAATAACTAAGGTGCTTAATTACGAAACAAAGACAGGGACAAAAGCAAAATAAAGAAAATATGATAAGGATATCACTAGTAAAAAATATGTGTGTGTGTGTGTATGTGAGTGCATGTGTGTGTGTGTGTGTGTGTGTGTGTGTGTGTGTGTGTGTGTGTGTGTGTGTGTGTGTGTGTGTATGTGAGTGTGCATAAGTGAGAAACTGAAACTTTTAGCAACTGAAGCTTCATGATTTTGAGACGTTGTTTAATAGCATTCTTAGGCGCAGCGCAGACGTCAGAGTTTTGTGCGATCGAGTCTGCGCAGCCATAAATTGCCTGAATGGCGCGGTGACAGCTTCCAGGAATTTCCATTCAGAGTTTCGTGGAAATGTCAGCGCGCCATTCAGACAATTTATTGCTCCACAGACTCGATCGTACAAAACACTGTCGTCTGCGCAGCGCCTTAAATTTGGTAGTAGTCAACTTGTGTTTTTCACTTTAACCTGCCGGTGCCACCATTATCGGAATTGCTCCTGTATCTCAAGAAACGTCATAGCTAGGCAATTGAAATTTCCAAAGAATATTATACACCACTACAACAACAAATACTAAAAACAAGTCTTTGATTACGTCACAAACCGCAATTTACCTTTCATTTACCTAGTCAACGGTACGGAACCCTTCGTGCCCGTATGCGACTCGCTATTGGCCGGTTTTTATCTAAGATATTAAACTGACAGCTACTAATATTACATTGTCAAGAAATGGTAGCACATTTTATTGTTATAGTTATAGCCTAGTTCGGACTGGGTATTTTAATCGGGTAGTGAGTAATTTAGTAACTGTGTTTGAACAATGAAACTCGGCTTAATTTTTATTAGAGACGTTAAAAGTAAAATACTAGGTTAGTCCGAACTATAAGCAATCTTATAGGCAAATGGTTTAAAGAAATGGTCGATTCTTTGCACCCTTATTTAACTTTTGAACAACAAAAACTAGACAATACAGGCAGTGGCGCGTGTGGTGTCGGGTTTAGTATAACACCTCTCCAGTTCTCAAGTGGATGTCGTTGCTCGTCTGTCGCCTAAAATATACCTCAATCTATTTCCTTTGTCGCCTCTCACGACATCCTTGGAAGAAAAGAAGAGATGCTATTCTTAACCCGACAACAAAATTGCAGTATATTCCTTGACAAAAAAAAATTAAATAAAAAAACCCAATTCAAAAAATAGTCACGATTTTGACTATGAAAAGTCTTTTGCTCTGCCTATCCGAAAATACAGGCTTGATATAAGTGAGTACGAGGTATACAATAAAACGTTTTTTCTTACGTTCTGCAGTGGGTCAGAAATCCGTTTCGACCACAGACTTATATCGAAATAGATGCCGCGAGTTCCTGTATTTGTATGAAAACAAAGCGTATCGCATTTTCTCTAGCTACTGTAACGTCACTTGAGCGCTTTAGTGATGGGAATTGACAGTCCGAGTGAAACCGATTCAAAGGTGCCGCCTTATTCAAGTTGTCCTGTCTCTAAGCAGTTAAACCTAACCTAAGTGGTACAAAACTAAATTAAACCGCGTCAAAGGAAGAGCATTGCTCTCCCTTTTGGCTCCTTTTTGGCACGCGAAGTACAGTCAGGGAATCTGAACGTTTCGGCAGGTTGACCGCCTTCATAATTTGTTCGCATTTTAGAACAAACTTCACCATGAAGTTCAATATTGAGTATTTATGTCAGGCAACTGGCTGGAAATAGTAATAAGGTCAATTTTAGAAGTATCTCAACCTGCTAAACATCCAATTCCCCTACTGTTTTAAACTTTCGTGATTTTCACACATATTTATAGTGTATAGGGTAGTTCGAAGGACCCGGGCTGCCAAACAAACGTCGAGCTCCGTTTCAGTCAACTCGTGACCACGGTCGCTGTAACGCGGCCGAAACGTCGAGAGGTAATTAAAAAATACCGTGATTAAGTCCCGCGTAAACATAAATATCCAATTTCCCTGACTGTAGTACATACGCTTGAGTCATCTATTTCGATATGTCTGTGATACATCTTATAGAAACCGCCGCCTCGATCCCACCCTGGGCTGCGTCTGCGCACAGTCCTCGCTCGACCGCCGCGCGCCGCGCACGCTCCGACCCCGTACCAAGACACTGCCGGTACCAAGGCATGACCGATTTAGATGTACCATTTTTATGAAAATGTGATTCAGTCGACGCTTTAGAGAAGATTATTTTTGTGCAAGACTTTTGGTGTTTGTGGATTATTTTTTTTGTTTGTAAGGCGCTTTTTGAAGGTATGTTTTTTATTTTTTTATTTAAGTATTAGTAAAATTAGCCGTTGTTCTCTCATTTTATTATTGTTTTTGATTGTGATTTTTTATCACAAATATCAATCCCAAAGAATACGAATCAATCAAAATTTCTCTAATAATTAATAGGTGGGTACTTATTTAGTAAAATACCCGAAACGAAATTAAATTTCTTAATATAAAAACCTGTCGTCACTAACAAAATCAATAAAATCGCTGGTCAACTAAGAAAAAGTAGGTAGAACTATTATTACGACCTGTATTTTTTTTTAGAGAGATTAATTTAAATAAAAAATAGAAATAATCAACCTACATACCTCTTCGTAAGTCGCAACTAACCTCGATTTATGTGTGTGAGTTATCATAATTATTTTACATACATTACGCTTGTAAGTGGGGTAGGTAGAGCATACGAAAAGTTACACATAAAAACCATGACTATTGCAAATTTATAGCCATTTTACCAAAATTTTAAGTTTAAGAAAAAAGGCAGGTACTTTTGGAATTCACGAAGGCAGAATACACCAAACGCCACATATTACTATTTTACGTTTTGTGCCCACTTGTAGCAAGTTTTAGGTTTTAAGTTGGCAGGTACAATAGTAACAGGTTGCTAGCCTGTCGCCTAAAGCATACCTAAACCTTCCTTAGTCGCATCTTACGACATCCACGGAAGAAATGGATAAGTGTTATTCTATCCCAACACTACACAGGTGTATACAGATGTAGTAAAATATACATATATGTAAAGGAGTTCAGCGCGCGCACTTTCACTTGTTCTCAAGGACAACGGTAGGCCACTTGCACACAGACGGCTTAAGTCATACATACATACATAACGCCTAAATTCCCAAATAGGGTAGGCAGAGCACATGAAACGCTACATAGGCAACCATGACTATTTCACGTCTTGTGCCATTCCTGGGATATTTTTTTTAGGTTGGTTAGTGTAAAGGTGGGTACTGACCAACGTTACGAGGTGTAATGTAACATGTTACACAGGGAGCATTCGTGCAGTCAGTACGTCGTGTTTCGGGGAAACCAACGTACTGACTGGCACGAATGCTCGCTGTGTAACATGTTACATTACACCTCGTAACGTTGGTCAGCACCCACCTTAATAGTGTCAGGTTGCTAGCCTGTTGCCTAAAATATATCTTAACCTAATTCCTAAGCGCCTCTCACGACACCCACGAAAGAAATGGAGAGGTGTTATTCTAAACCCGACACCGAACGGGGAATACCTGCACAGTCCTCAAAAATCAACTTCCACGTTTCAAAATCAAAATGAACATACACAATTGCTCTTTCTCAAATCTAAGCGACATCCGCATTCCATTACACAGCACTTTATGTCAAATGCCTGTTTAATATAATTTATCATAATCAATTTACCACTGACCATATTACAAATATTATGCTAATAAAATCTATTTGTCAGTGTCAAACGTATCAAATAGGAATAAAATCGAAAGTGCTCAACTGGCCTTATGTTACGTAAATTCAATATATTTAGCCTAATTATACAACGTTACTGTAATGTCTTATTAAATAGCTTCTATAGAAAGTTCTCTAATGACAAAAGAGGCGGAAAGAGGTTTGATAGTAGTCATTGTTTAGTAATTGAAGATTGGCGGACTATTTGATAATGTTATGTTTGCGTGCTTATGTTACCCTAGTATTATTTGATCCGAATTGTTGTTATTTTTCTGTTAAGACCATTATTATTAAATTTTAGTATAGTTTTATGGTGTATTAAATATGTGTAGATATGTTTTAGGCGACAGGCTAGCAACCTGTCACTATTATCTCTTTCGTTTTTGTTTAAACCTTTTGTTTTTAAGGTTTCGACTATGTGACGTGTCGTTTGCTAGTTCCTATTTTGGGAATATAGGCGTGCTGTTTGTGTGTGTACTGATGTAGGTATGTAAGCCATTCACGAATAATCTTTCTATTTTTCATGATCGTCATTGTTTGGGTGTATTAGGAGTTTCAATGTTGTACTTCTGTCACATTAATTAGCTATGAAATGAAAAGTTTATTCACAGAACATATATGGTATAAATACGGTTGTTACATAATTACATACTAGCTTTTGCCCGCGGCTACGCTCGCGTTAAATTCGGGGTAACACAGAAGAGATCTTGTTAGCCACAGCCCGCATGCCAATTTATAGCTTTTTACGTTGAAAATTGCGGAATCCTACTATTTTTCCTATCGTCATATTTTGGAAAATTCAAACAAAACCTTTATAAATTGTAGCATTTGTAGCCTATGTGCTATTCTGATGTATAAGCTACATTATTGTAAAGTTTCATTAAAATCCAGCCAGCATTACATACAACTTAGTACTGTGTCATCAATGTTGATTGTATGATTTGCCGTGTGTTCTCGGGTTTAGATTAGAGTAACACCTGTCCATTTTTTCCGCGAATGTCGTAAGAGGCGACTAAGGAAATAGGTTTAGGCATATTTTAGGCGACAGGCTAGCAACCTGTCACTAAAACATACCTATTTCCTAAAATCGATCAAATTATAGTCGTAAAATATAAAAATTTCATTAGCGGAGAAAAGGAAACCGAACGAAAGCGAGAGTTGAACTTAATTATAATTCTCAACCTTGCGAATTAACACTGACCTTAAACTTAAATTAATCCGATTAATCGATTAATAATTCATATAATTTCCACTAGATGTCGCCAGTTCCGGTTTTCTCCGGTTTTGCATAGCTTTCGAAGAAAGTTTGTATGACAAGTGCCGGCAGGTGTGTATTGTGTGGGAGTGTATGCTATTGTATGGCCGATTGGGCGTGGCTGTTAGGTAACATACATGAGAAGACATGCAAGTTGTATGATTATAAGTCCTGCTAATATTGGGTTATACCTACCTACGTACATACATACATACATATAATCACGCCTGTGTTCCCAAATGGGGTAGGCAGAGCACGCGAAACGTGAAATAGACAAAACCAAGATTATGCCTATTTCACGCTTCGCAGCCACATCTAGCTTTATTTTAGGTTTGAAAACAGATCGAAGAGATATTATAAGTGCACTGGCCCCGCGTGGGAACTGTCGCCCAAGCCCTCTCATACTGAGGAGGCCTGTGCCCTGCAGTGGGACATATAGGCTGATGATGATGATGATGAATAGTTTATTTATGTAAAAAAATACACGAAGACGCAACTGCTTAAAGCTAACTTCACGATACGCGGATGGAGGGTCAAAGGAATTATATCCAGTCATGTTACAAAAGTTCTATCATACACAGAATCGCGAAACTGCGAATATCTAAGAATAGGAAGCTGCGTCGGTTTCCTGACATGACTGGCTCACCAGTGTGCACGCGACGCGAAGTGGACCACTGGGACAAACGTGTCCACGGTCACACGACACACGGCAGTGCGATGAAACACGTGTTACAATAAACCGGGTAAAAATGAAAATTATTAAAGCGAAACATATTGTAAACACTAGTAAGCTGTCATTTGATATAACTGAAGTTATCACTTATCAAGATTGTTTAAGAGAGTGATTCTTTGACGGATTTTACATTAAAGCAGAAAGGGGGTTAAATGGCCCATTATAAGGAATCAAATTATAATATTTGAAAAAAAAGAAAAAAAAGCCATCATTCCTCTTATTGAGTTTGCAAAACTTTTTGAATGAAAATTTAAAATCCGTCAACGAATACACTCTGTTAATAATCTATGATAACTTCAGTTCTTTTAAATGACAGTTAAGCATAGGGTTTATAATATTTTTCGCTTTAATAGTTTACAAAATTTTACCCGATTTTTTGCAACCCGTTGTAGATAAGTTTATCCGATGTTTGGTATCCATAGCGACTTATAATGACTGTCTGGTAGAAATTGTTCCCCAAATTACAAAATTCACAAACTTTTTTGGCAAAAACTCAATTGTCAAAACTTGTCACAATTACACGTTTACCATCTGGTTACCCTGAAACTGCTAAACCTGGCACAGAATTTTTGAATTCATGTGCTCTGCCTACCCCTCTTGGGAATACAGGCGTGAGAATATGTATGTATGTATGTATGTCACAATTTTACATCTAACAGTCCACTTTTTGGATAAGTGATTATTTAGCAAGTCATGTTTTATTTGGATAAATTTTATTAATAATAGTCCAGTCCGACTGCTGAACACAGGCCTCCTCTCAGCACAAGAGGGCTTGGGCTATAGTTCCCTCGCGGGCCCAGTGCAGATTGGGAACTTAACACACAAAAATTTAATTTTCTTCACCGAATAGCTCATGGTAAATATCAAAATTAGATTAGATAGCCGTGGTAGCCCAGCGGTTTGACCTGTACTCATAGCTTCTCATACAGAGGGTTCGAACCCCAGGCTCGCACCTCTGTATTTTTCAAAATTTACGAGGACACACACACACACATACACACACACACACACACACACACACA
>BHDV01011267.1:46103-57343 GCA_005406045.1 Adoxophyes honmai
AGCTGTCACCGCGCCATTCAGACAATTTATTGCTGCGCAGACTCGATCGCACAAAACACTGTCGTCTGCGCAGCGCCTTAAGTTACTTATATCACGATTTTTTTGACGGTTTTGTTAAGGAACCCTCAGTGATCGAGTCCAGGTCATGTAATTCTGTACTTTGGTAATTGGTACTAATATTTTAAGTATCACGATAACACAGGAAACGTTTGTTAAAGTGAAAAACATAATAACCGCTAATAAATTAATCTATTAATTTAATCGAAAGCACTAACTTACAGCACTTTCTCTGCCAATAAATCGCAATAATTAACAATAAAATTAATTCACATACGACAATGTTCACTTTCACCGTGTCCGCTCACCCATTCACTCGGTCTTTCATTCATTCGCAACTGACAGTTCGATTTGCTACGCCATTTGCGAAGGGAGAGTAAAACTATTTGTTTTGAAGTTTTCAATGAACGGTTAAGTGCTGAGTGAATAAATAATTTTCTAGTTAGTAAAGTTAGTTTCTAGATGTTAAGTTATTTTTAAAGAGACTTGGCTGTATTATTCTATAAGAAATGTACAACAGAGCTAACATTTTGGTCATATTAATGTGTGTGGAATGATCGACATAACAGGATGATCGATTAATTTTTCGACATCTATTGGAAAATAAGTAGCGCAAACGTAGAATAGTAAAGATTTTATCTTTGCAGCGTGTCCCAAGCCCTGGGTCGCGGTCCATTCATGGGCCACCAGTGAATGTGAGCCCTGAAACATAAGATGACATTTTAACCGATTAGATCGACGTCCTTATATTACGTGTGGTGTCGGGTTTAGAAGAATAACACCTCTTCATTTCTTCCGCGGATGTTGTATGAGGCATACGCAAATTGGTTAAGGTATACATATTTTAGGCAATGAGGTAGCAACCTGTCACTGTTATACCTGCCAACTCAAAACCTTAAAAAAAATGCTAGAAATGACCACGAAACGTGATGTAGCCATGGTTTTGTCTACTTAGCGTTTCGTATGCTCTGCCTACCTCATCTGAAAATACAAGCGTGATGTACACTAGGATGCAAAATTGCATGGATAGCTTAGAGGCGGGAATCGTTTGGCGTCAGAAGCCGTGTTTCGATAACCATCACTATCGCACGGTGTAAACAGCTTCAAACAATTTTCATTTGGACTTGTCCTTGCAATTTTGCATCCCGCTGTATGTATGTATGTATGAGTGACTTCGCTAGTAGATTTTAGTAATTAGATAATCCACACATCTCCAATTATGCAGGTTCTTCGGAAACCTTCTGTACGTAACACTATTACCAATTCTGTGACTAAACTTCTTAAAGGAAATTTAAATACAAAGAGAGTTAATCAGGGCGTAAGAAAGCGAGAGTCACCTCGACCTTATCACCTTCCAATAGGGGGGATAATTGATTGGCGATGGTTAACCTTTCATGGGAAGACTTGACAGGATTGTAAGCTGTGACGGTGTTAACGGAACGCGAAATCTTTGTACAGCAAGTGCTACAATGGCAGCGAAGCGATGATATTTATCGCTTTCATTATTTTACATCAGCTGCTAAATAAAAAATATTTTTTTAAAAAAACAGATGCAAGCCTCGACTGGTTTTAATACACACAATAACATACATCGACGCCATGTTTGTATTCATAAACTGGGTAAGTAATTCTTTAAAAATCTTGTTAACCAAAAATATATGTTCGGATATGCGTAGAACGAAATGAATTTAACGGTTTTTAAAACCATTACAGAGGCTTTAAAATAAATTCACTAGTCGCTATGAGCCTGAAAACGGTAAAATTTACAAATATATGATTATTACCACACCTAAAACCACTGAGCAATAGCTATTATGGTATCGTGATAGTCTATTTACATAATAATGATAACTTAATGTGAACGAAGCGAGAGAAGTACGCTAGATTAGAAGAGAATGGTGCTCTGTTGGGAATGGGAATAGGGGTTGATGTTTATGTATGTTGTGAACAAACACAAACTAACTAGGAATCACTAGTACTGCGAAGATGTTAAACTTTACGAAAGGTAAATAATGTTACCAATGCAAAGCTGACAGCTGACCTTCACGAGTTGGAGAGACACTATCTATAAGAATAAACTAAACCAAATTACTATAGCTTTACTAACTCGCTAGCAGTGTAATACAAGCCTTACATAATTAAATTATGACAGACGGTGGATTTTCGGTTTCACTTTTACGGCGCATGCTCTGAATGGTTCGGCCTGATTCCAATTTTTAGTAATTTCCCAATTTTGAATGCCAATCTCAGGTCAGTAAATTTTACGCTGTGATTGACTAAATTAGGATTATTTTAAAGAAAGTTCTCATTAAGTAATTTAATAGTGTGTTTCCAATATTACAAGCAAGAATATATAAGAATTGAAAAGTAGTGTCTGTGTTTGATAGACCATTTATCGAGGGAGGTTTTAGGCTATATAACATCACGCTGCGACCAATAGGAGGGAAGGAACATTGGAGAATGTGGAAAAAACTATTCCACACGGACGATGTCGTGGACACAGCTAGTGCATTTATAAAGTAGAATACATTCGTTGAGATGCGTTCTTTGCGAAGCATCAGAGGCATTGAACTTACCCATAACTTACACATACTAGCGCAATTAGAGAGAAGTGTGGTCTGAAAGAGGTTATTAAATTGTAATCTGTTGGCTTACCAAGACGGCGCGAGATAGACCATATCTGTCACTGTCTAACTAGAGACCTTAGACAGTGACAGGTAGACTATCACGCGCGCGAAATGGGTTAGACAGAGCACACGGAACGTGGCATAGATAAAACCACGATTATGACCACTCTTCGCAACCAATTCTGACATAATTTCAAGTTTGATAACAGATGGAAGAGATAGTATAACAATAACAGTGACAGGTTGCTAACCTGACGCCTAAAGCACTCCTAAACCTTTTTCCTCAGTCACCTTTTACGACATCCACGGAAAAAATGGAGAGGATTATTCTATCCGACACTACACAGGATTTCATTTTTATCTAAGTATATATCGAAACGCAGTCGTTCAAAAACACCCTCACATTTCATACCAACGCCTCTAACCTCTAAATCATAAATTATGAGTAGCCAAGGTCACCTGCGCGCGCGCCGACGAAAGTGAACGGGTCAGTGACCCTAACCTATGAAAGTTCAAGAACAACGAAATTGAAGTGCAATCATTTCGTGAACCATTGACCGGTTCGTGAATGAATGTGAACGAGTGAATGGGTGAGTTATAACTCGCTCGCAGTGTCATCGTTATTCTGTACGCTTGTCAAATATAAGTGATTAGGTGATTGCAATATTAGTTCTATTCTATGAGCCTATGGGCCTTCGTCAAAATTGACATTGTACATA
Source organism: Adoxophyes honmai (assembly GCA_005406045.1). Lineage (NCBI taxonomy): Eukaryota > Metazoa > Arthropoda > Insecta > Lepidoptera > Tortricidae > Adoxophyes > Adoxophyes honmai. The sequence goes on from BHDV01011267.1 coordinate 49,507, forward strand.
CATACATCACAGCTGTATTCCCAAATGGGGCAGGTAGAGAACACGTAAAGCTACTACGTAAATCAAGCCATGACACGCTTTGTAGCCACTTGTAGCATAATTATTAGGGTTTAAGTTAAGAGATACGGTAGTGAAATGAAACGAATTTACGTCTTTATATCGAGATTACCTCTACATGTTTCGGGCCAATTCAAGACCCATCATCAGGAGCAACGCGCCACGGCAGCGGTTGAACACGCACTGCCGTTAGAACGAATTGTAAGATACTACAGACAGACAGATGGACTTCTACGTCTCAGTAATAGAATCCGATTTTCATCCTTTGGCTGTTGAACCCCAAAAAGGGGAGGCTTTTTCTCAGCTGTGGGAAACAAGCTATTAAAGAAAACATCTACCTGATGGAGGTCAAGTTGTTTCTAGATTAACTTTATAATAAACCTCGTTCGTGTGTCTGTCTGACGTCCTTTCTAAACGCATAAACCAAGACTAGTTTAAGATTGTGCTGTACCGGCAAACACAAGCAATTTACGGATCTTAATTAATTAGTTTTAACAGAATTCTGAGTTATTAGCGCTAGTCTAGTGGTTAAAGAAGATTGGGGACCAGCAGCGCTATTGTCTAACGCACCAAAAACCTACATCGTTTTTAATTTGACAGTTGAAACCAAAAATCGCTTTGAAAATCAAACAGTGCATTTCATTTTTTGGTTTCAACTGCCAAATTAAAAACATACATACATACACATACATAACGTCACGCCTCTTTCCCATAGGGGTAGGCAGAGACTACTTTGTTCCACTCGCTACGATTCTGATATACCTCTTTTGCTTCATCTACATTCATTAAGAGGAAATGGAGCGGTCATATTTTGTATGGAAACGTAGTCCCCTGATTCCTCGCTGGATATTACCCGTAGAACAATGATTTTTTACATCAACAATCTAATGATATATTAGCATGTTCCTATGTTTTCCTTTTTTTCTTTATTGAATTATTAAAGGAGATATTAACCTTCAAAAACATGAAAAATTGGTAAGTTTTTTCCGTTGTGTTCAAACCTCTAGAAACCAATTTTAACACAATTATATCAAAATATAAGAACATAGAAACACAGTTATGACATTTTTTAAACATTTAATGAAAAAACATATTTAATCGGTTAAGTTTTGGAGAAGAAATCAGGGGACTACGAAACGTTGTTTTTGAATCATTTTCATAGGTATTTTCGGTCCGAGCTGTAGTTGTTCTTATCGCACTCGACGTCGTCTGGGCAGGTCACGGCGCGACAGCAATAGATTTAGCAAATACCTATTTTTCAATTCCCTCGACCGGCATATTTCCTCTTAATATCCTCATACATGCTCGTCGGTTTCGGGTACTCTTGACCTGACCTGTTTCTAAAACGAATTCTAAATTAAAAACGATGTAGATTTTTGGTGCGTCAGACAATAGCGCTGCCGGATTCGAATTCTTCTTATTTTACAACGAAATTAAAATATACGTACCTAGCATAACCTAAGCATTAGTGTCCGACCGAAGGTACAATTTTGGCCGAAGCCGAAGCCGATTAATCGGCTTTCATGAAAACCTTCGGCCGAAGCCGAAGCCGAAGCCGAAGGTGTGTTGACCCAAAGAAACGAGAGAATTTGCTACTAGTAAAAAAAACAGCAGTATATTTTCCGCAGTTTTCGCTTCGAAATCAAGTGTGTTTATGTTGTTATGTTATGTGTTGTCAGTTATTTATAAGATTAACTGCAAGCAATGCGATCGGGTCGGCGAAACGCTATTCTGCTAAGCGCCAAATTTTGGCCGAAGCCGAAGGTTTGGCCGAAGGTGGATTTTTTGGCCGAAGGTGGCCGAAGCCGAAGCCGAAGCCGAAGCTTCGGTCGGACACTACTAAGCATACATACAAACGATCACGCCTTTTCACGGTTCGTAGCACATTCTGAAACAACTATAGGTTTAGAAACATATTATGATTGACGTGTAGTTGCCAGGTTGCTAGCCTGTTGCCTAAAACTTACTTCCTTAGTCGCCTCTTACAACATCCACAGAATATAGAAAGAGTGATATAATAAAATAATAAAAAATATTAATAGAGGATTGGGAAATGAATGTATCTAATTATACTGATGAAGCTATCAATTTCTTGTTTTTTTTTTGTTTTAAAAGACAATAGGGTACCACGATTGATCTTCCCATTCACAGGAATATACCAACATGATTAACCTGTCAATTTATCATATTTCCTACACACTCCATTAATCACTTGAAGTCTATTTCATATTTTTCTCTTCTTTTATATAATGACAGGTGTAATTTTGAGGTTACGTTCGACGGCTGCCATCTTTAATTTGCTGTCAAATTACAATGAAAGTGCCGATTGGTCACGGAGCGCTGGCTATAGACAATTGTAGAAGCTCTGTCAAGTGATTGGGGTAATATTTCTTTGATTTCACCTTGTTAGGAGTTGGATAAAGTAAACGACCGAATGCTCGACACTGTCCTAGTGTATGGCATGAGCATTCTATGTCAAACATCACGCCTTACTCCGTGCGTGGTAGCAGAAACAACAGACTTCCATTCGCTTCTATTCGGACGTACTCTCACTTCATTCACCTTCATCCCTCTCGTCATGCATGCTTAATGCTAAGCGTCCACTTGTCGGTGTCGTACGCATCGGACGTATCGCACGCAACGGATTATAGTATTCTTTGTATAGAACCTCATACAAGTGCGTCCACCTGTCCGCATCGTACGTATTGCATTTCGCCATACATCTGATTGAATCCGATGCGTCCGATGCGTGCGGTGCGGACCTGTGGACGCTTAGCTTTAGATGACAAGCTAGCAACTTGCCACTATCATATCTTACTTTAAATGTAAAATTATGCTAAAAGAGACTACGAGTTGCGGAATAGTCATGGCTTTGTCTACGTAATGTTCATCTGTACCCCATTTGGGAATACAGGCACGTTTAACGAGAAGCAATTTGTCTATGTAGAGTTTCGTGTGCTCTGCCTATCCCACTTGAGAAAACAGGCAGGTTAAACGAGAAGCGACATCTTTACAGATGGAATCGCAGGCAATTAGATTAGTATCTGTCAATTTCGAATGGCGTTACCAAGTCTAAACATGACTCTTCGTTAACCCACGCAGTCGAGTAAAAACAACAAAGAAGCAAGAAAAATCGAACAATCGAATCATAAAACACATGGCAACCGATTAGTCAATTCAATACGAGTATCGATTGTCCAATGTGATTATATTGCTAGGATTTTTGTATCGAATCGATTTGTGTGATTTGTTCATTATACAATGTTCTCACAATTACAGTGTCAAAGTGTGAAGTTACAAGTGGGTCATTCCACGAGCAAGGCAGTTTTGCGTGACACTCCGTGACATAATTTCATTTTATGTTAATGTGTGTTTTTATGAATAAATCGTATAATGCTTCACATTTCAAACGTTTTGCAAAAAGAGGCATCACTGTAAACCTTATAATTATCGAGATAATTAAATTTTCTTTTTTCATATAAGACGGTAATCACCCAAGCAAACAATATTGGCATGAAATCACGTTTATTGATAGATATCACAAGACTTTTTATGATATACATTTATAGCCTTGAATTATAAACATCTTAAGTAATAGTATAATAATTTTAATTATTGGTAACCATTGATTAAAAAAACATAACGTGAAATTATTATTTTTTAATTAGGTATATTTTTTTTTGTGTTGCACAGAGTAATATTCTTAATCATTAGAAGCATTATTTAAAACCTATGTTTTACAGTAATAACTCAATAAATAACCAATTTAGTTATTACCGCGTCTATGAAACCGCGGAGATCACTCAAATTTCGGTAATCACCGGTGCGGTAATCACGTGAGCAATTTAGTTTTTAATTAATTACTTCAAAACCGTTATTGGTAAAAACTCAATATTTTTTGTGTAAGTAGTTATAACACTGTTTAATATGTCAAAATAATCTGAGTTAAATATATTAACAAAACATGCGAGAAAAAAATAAAATGGTAATCACTTTCAACCGTGACAAAAAATTCGTGTTGTTTTCTTTCCTTCGTGATTCGGCAACGACACAATAAATCACAGGTTCGCACTGTTTGGCCGTCGCGGCGTGACAGTCTCTTTCTAGGAACGTATCGAGGATGTCTCTCGGAGTATGCGTTTGAGCAGTACGACGTGTTTTATGGCCGAATTTGGTTAAGACGCAAAACTCGGGACACTTTTTAAAAGTGGCTTTAAAAATAAACTAACGTAAAAATAATTATTTAGGCAACAGTATTCAATTTATCATGTAATTGGCTTGCTGTGAACAACAAAAACCTATAGTTTCCGCGTTTAGTTTTCGAAGTATATGTCATCAACTAACAAATTTTGGAGGTGGGACAAGGCGAAAATGTGGACTTCACTGACTTTAGATTTTTGTTTCGCGCATTTAATAATAAGAATATACTATTGTTAGACTTATTTTGAGTAGAACAAAGTGTGAATTACGTAAAGTAATTTTTTTAAAAGGTTATCTGTTAAAATTTAGATTTCACAAGCACTTGAACTTGAGAACACGAAAAATCGTACGGCTGGAGAACGGCCCAAGTGACAAAACTACCTATAACTTTTAAATTATTGGTTGTAATGACTCTTATTTCTATGCCATTTCTTACCCGACTGTGCGGAATAAAAAAGATTAATTAATTGAAACAAGAAATTACCATAATCAAGCCGTAAGTGTAATTATGCTAGAAGTGGCCACCAAACGTGAAATGGTCATCGTTTTGTCTGTGTAGCATTTTGTGTGCTCTGCCTACCCCGTTTGGGAATACGGTGTGATTGTCGGACTAAGAATAACACTGCTCCATTTTCTCCGTGGATGTAGGTAGTAAGCGACTAAGAAAAAAAGTTATGTTTTAATTAAAACACTGATGACAGAGGTATAATAGTGACAGGTTGCTAGCCTGTCGCCTGAAGCATTTTATTTATTTTATTATTTAATCTTAACCTATTTCCTTAAACACCTTACGACATCTATGGAAGAAATGGAGAGGTGTTATTGCGGAATAAATTGTCTCGCCAAAAATACACAGCCTTCCTTAAACATCATTGTGACCACATACATACATACATTACATACATATTTTCACGCCTGTATTCCCAAGAGGGGTAGGCAGAGCACATGAATTCAAAAATCCAGTGCCACGTTTAGCAATTTCAGGGTAACCAAATGGTTAAATTTGTTAATTCAATTCGACTTCATTTTAACATGAAACTTATTATACAATAATACTTTCACTTCTGCCTCCCAAATACGACTTTTGACGAGGATATTGGTGAGTGTCTGGTCTAGAATAACACCTCGCCATTTCTTCCGTGGATGTCGTAAAAGGTGGCTAAGGTACCTGCCAACTCAAAATCTAAAAAATACGCTGGGATAGACCACGATACGTGTACTCATGGTTTGTCTACGTAGCGTTTTGTGCGCTCTGCCTACCCCATTTGGGAATACAGGCGTGATGTATGTGTCTATGAAAATGGCAAACATTGTCATTATTGATTTAGTGTTGATTACTGGGTCCATTAACTTTTATATACGTTCAAAAACTAATTTGACCAAGTCAAGGAAATTAATACCAGTGTCACTTTTTCATAATAACTTTCATATTGCTTTGGTTAGTAGATAGTATGGTATTTCACAGTGACATTTCTTGTAAAAGGCACGGTTATTAAATTATTTGACATACGTAGAACTATCGTCCATAAAATATTACAACCATTTTAAACCAATCTTTCGACATCTAGCGAAAGTAAACAATATCCAATATGGAGGCGAAAATTCTCGTTTCGGTTTTGCTTTCACCAAAACTTGTTTGACTGCCTACCTTCCTGGTTTTTACTTCACACGATATGTGCAGATTGTGATATATGATATAGACTGGTCAAGTGAGATATCTTACGTAAGTGCGGAGTGATATACGGTGGCTAATCTGACATAAAATACGTAGAAATTTATTTAGCGGCAATAGGTATGTTGATTGGATTAAAAACACATCTTTCTAATTAGTTCGTTAGTTGAAAATTATAGTTGGATTATAGAAAATGTGAGACTCGTGGTTTTTGATTTATTTAATAATTGAACATCGACCAAGGTATGGATCAAACTTTCGGAGTGGGGGCTTGTGACGTCGAGACTTGGTAAACCAAACGAAAATAGAGTGAATGAAAAATTTGCAATTCCATATGATAAACATTGGTATTTAAGTGGACAGTTTCAGACTAGCTTTAAGTGCGTATCTTACAATGTTAGCAAAATTTTCGTCGAAAAACTGTACAAAATTTCACTGCCTTTATACTCGTTCTTACCTAATTTTTATTCTTGCACTAACTATTTGTAATACATTGCTTCTGACCACTAATTATTTAAGCGTTACTTCACATATATTTCAAGAATCGTTCGCGAAACCTCTTAACCGAAATCACAGTCTTACGCTCAACATAACCTCACGTTTCCAAATCTCTGTTAATTACTATTATAATGACTTACAGTTTATTGCCCTCTTATGTAACGTGACCTCCAAGGTGAGGTCAAGAAACTCTTGCACTTGACTGATATATAATTACAGCAATAAGTGCATAATGGTATATTTTGTAATAGTTTTAGACGGTTCTTTCTGTTGCTTCATATACGCTAGAGAGGCAATCATACTAAGTTGATTACCTAACGCGGTTGTGCTCACATGACATGTTTCAAACTACGTCGATCAATGAATGTTTGTCATTACACTAGACTGTCGGCCGTCACCGTGAGGTGTCGGGTGTAGAATAACACCTCTTCATTTCTCCCGTGGATGTCGTAAAAGGGGACTAAGGAAATCGGTTAAGGCATATTTTAGGCGATAGTTTAGCAACCTGTCACTATTATTCCTGCCAACTCTAAACCTAAAAAAAGAACCGGGAATTTGTCATGGTTTCGTCTACGTAGTGTTCCGTGTGCTCAGTACGTCTAGTATGTTCATTTCGATGGTGCAGTCGTTAACGAATTCGTTTGCGAGTTGTCGCGGAATGTATGGAGACTTGTCGACCGTGGCAGTTGTGCAAACGTTCCGCTGGCGGCGCTGTCTCGCTTTCCATACAATTTTGCGATAACTCGCAAACGAATTCGTTAACGACTGCACCATCGAAATGAACATACTAGACGTACTGAATCGATCCTTTAATTCTATAGAACCAGTGACAGATTTAGATTGAGACCCACAGCCCGCTATCATTTATGTGTGGAATATGTGTGGAATATGATCCTGAATTCCATTTAAACTCATAAAAAAAAATCTAAAACATCGGTGGCATTAAAATAAAGTACGAATATAATTTCTGCCCCTACCCTGATTTCCGGTAACATACATATACAAGCAAATCTCAAGCCGACTCCCCTAGAAAGTGAAACGACCGCTCCGACCAGTCGACTCACAGACACACATAGCTCTCTTTCCGGCGGGTAAATATAGGATGGACTAGGATTAGCATACTGGACCGGTGGGCAGTATGACGTAGAAATTGATATTGGAATTTAATTTATTTAATTTATTGACAGGTTGTGAGAAGCCGTTGGAAATGATTAGAAAATTAAGTTCAGTCGAGTTCATAAATATATGAGCAGACAAATGCCAAATATGTAAACTTTTGCACCTTATTGTCAATGTCATAAAGGTGTTTGAACCCTCAGTTTTGCTCATATACAGGGTGTGGCCTGTAACAGGGGCGATAAATTAAATCGTTAATTCTATAGGCTATACGCAGTTACCTTAACTTAATCA
>BHDV01011267.1:61097-93597 GCA_005406045.1 Adoxophyes honmai
CAAATACTACGACTGGACACTAAGTATGGGCGGTACATTGCTGGCTCGATTTATTTTGTTAGGAAATGTGAAAAAAAAAAATTTTTCGTTTTAATTAATTAAAATCATTTGGCGTCAATTACTGATACGTTAAATAGTCTAAATTTTAATTTATCGCCCCTATTACAGGCCACACCCTGTATTAATGAACTCGCCTATACATGCAATAACGCCTATTTTCCCTAATAAATTAGGCAGATGACACAAAAAGTGACAAAGTCAAAACGGATTATGCCTATGTCAAGCTTCGCAGCTACTTCTAGCATAATTTTAGGATTGAAAACAGACGGAAGAAGTAGTATAATAGTATTCAATCAATCTAACTCATCCGTTTCTTCCATGGATGTCGTAAGAGGTGACTATGGAAGTTGGAAGTTGGTACATTCATACATCATGCCTGTATCCCCAAATGGGGTAGGCAGAGCATACGAAATGTGTAAGAAAACCATGACTATTTCACGTTTCGTCGCTACTTCTAGATTTTTTTTAGTTTTTTAGTTTTTAGGTATAAATAGTGACAGGATGCTAGCCTGTCACCTTATTAATACCTAAACCTATAATCCTTAGACTCCTTTTACAACATACATACATACATACATACATATTCTCACGCCTGTATTCCCATGAGGGGTAGGCAGAGCACATGGATTCAAAAATCCAGTGCCACTTCTAGCAAATTCAGGGTAACCAGATGGTTAAACGTGATATTGCGGTGACAGGTTGCTAGCCCATCGCCCACAATACACTAACCCTTTCCCAGAGTCGACTCTTACGACACCCACGGGAAGAAAGGGGGAGGTGCTATTCTAACCCGGCACAACATCCACGGAAGAAATGAATGGACGCCACATGACTTGTGAAAATCTTATATGAAATCTGGAATCTCAAGTCTAAGGTGAACAACATTCCAGAAAAGGTTAGTAAAACAGATCCTAGGTCAGATAGTTACAGATATTTTAATCTACCTACTCTCACTGCTAGTAACAGGTAAATTTACTTTTACGGCATTTTCTATTTAAACAAACTTGCTGCATTATGGTAACATTCTCCATAAACGATACATTTGCGTGCGATGTAGCCTTTAATTTCTGCTACTTAGGGTCCATTTTGAAAAATGACAGCGGTAACTTAAGATTGTAGCCAGCGTTTACGAAGTAAGCTACGTATATGTAAAAGCAACATTTTGCCGCTTTAATCTGTTCCTGATGTGATGTTTTTCGTAACTTTTGTGGAATTCTCTCTATATCTCTCTATTTCTTCCGTAGATGTCGTAAGAGGCGACGAAAAATTTCTAACCTATTTGGTTAAGATTTATATTAGGTGAAAAACTAGCAATTTGTATGTATGTATGTATTGTACAAAATAAACAAGACAAATTAACTAGCTTAATATTAATTATTATTATTTAATTAATTTGTCACTATTATGCCCGCCTAATTAAAACCAAAAAATGTTAATAGTTTCCACGAAACGTATTGTTTTGTCCTTGTAGCTTTTCGTCTGTTCTGCCTACACCATTCAGGAATACAGGCGTGATGTTGTATGTCCTGCCATGGTCAATACCATGTAAATTTTGCATTTCTTGACCACTTTTAGCACATTTGTATTGAAACGTGCTGAAGTTAAAGCTTATACATTTTAGGGTTCCCTAATATCTATCCTAATGTCTATAATATATAGCTTGCATTGGTATCCCACCAATACTAACTAATATACATAGAAAAGAAACCAATATCCGTTCGCAAAGAACGTTGATATTACAACGCTCTACTTGTCAACTAGAATAACTACGCTTGGGTACACTAGCGTACTTCGTAAACGCTCACTACCGCAAACCAAAAACGACTCTACTCCAAAGTGATTAAGTTACACTTTACACTGCAGTAAAATAACACTTGCTACTTTTTGTAAACTGAAAGACTTGTGCCTGTTGAGCAAATTTTTCAAATATATCACGAGATAGTGAACATATATCAGAAGTAAAAAAGGAAAAACAAGAAAGTATTGTAATACAATTAATTTACATCAATGAAAGAACGTTTTATTTATTGGTTTCAATTTTTTTCGTCCGTGTGGTGTTGGGCTTAGAATCACCTCTCCATTTCTTCTGTGGATGTCGTATGCCGATTGAGGATATTAAGTTAAGGTATATTTTAGGCGACAGGCTAGCAAACTGTCACTATAGTAACTTAAATCTAAATAATAAGATAAAATAGTGAAAAACGACGGAATTAGTCACGTTTTTCATACCGAGATTAGCTCGACATGTTTCGGGTCGTGGCGCGTAGCTCCAGAATATGGGTCACGGATTGACCCGAAACATGTCGAGCTCTCGGTATAAAAAACGTGAGTAGTTCCGTTATTTTTCACTATAAGTGAGTCTTACGGTAGTTTTATGTTTAAAATAAGATAAAAGTGGCAGAAAATGAGCTAAATGACAAAAACAAAAAACCTATAGATTCATGTCTGTCTGTCCGCTGACTCGCAGTTAGCGGGTTTTACTCTGTACGGCTTTCAATGGAAGAAAAGAAAAAAATGTTTCACCGATTGAATTCATTGTAAACTAAAAAGGCATTAAATCGCGTCGTTATATTTTTTCCGCTTATTGGCTTTTATGGCCGTATTTAGTGTTCTTGCAATACAATTACCAGCCGCATAAGAAATATGCCAATTACAGAATCGAACAGTTTTCACAATAAACGTAATAAAGTTTTTTTTTTGGTCGTGAAATGTAGAATAATGCATTAAACTTTCGTGATTTTTACTCGTATTTATGTGGGACTTAATGACGCTTCGCTATGATTTTAATTACCTCGACGTTTAGGCCGTTCGCGTATTAATGATTGTAAGAAATGTAGTGTCACTGACATAAAACCTAAAAAAAATTGCTAGAAGGGCTGCAAGACGTAAAAAACCCATGGGTTTGATTGCGTAGTATTGCGTGTGCTCTGCCTGCCCCATTCGGGAATAGTGCGAAATATGTGTACCTACCTAACCTACGTTATTTTCATAAGCTCTGCCTAGAATACAACTATAAGGCCGGCCACATACATTCGGAAAAATTCCGTTTCGGAATTTCGAACCGGAAAATCGAACGCAGTCAATCCATACAAACCAGAGGTACAGACGGAAGCTTTCCGTTCGGATTTCCGAACGGAAAATTTCCTTTCCTCTATGGTTATTGGCTCTTAACAGTTTCTGTGACAGTTTGTAAGTGGTAGTAAACTGACAGTTTGCGGAACTAGGTGACTATCATTGTTTCCTTAGTTAGTATGTCCTCTAGGAGTCGGTCACATCAGTGACATCAGTCATTGATTACATGTCTAAATTGCGAACAGTGGCAAGTGGCTCAACGATCCCGGTTTGTGACTGTACCTACCTAAACTGCAGAGCGGGCTATTCCCCGTGGCTATTCCTGGTTATACCCATGTTACGTGGGACCGATGTAAGCTTATCTCCAGTATCAGTATCAGTTATCTCTGGTTAAGTAATAGCACCGAGCGCTGTCAGTCGTGACGGCGACCGGTTTGGGTTCGATGTTCTGTTGCAGCTGATGAAGAAAGTCATTCAACAGGTGGAATTATTGTCTAAATCTACTTGAACTGCTTTAAAGCTTTTCACATACTAAGCTAATATGATAAGATATCTGTATCTGTCCCCTTAACACAACAGGGCGCGAGTAGAGATACACGCGACATAGACTGTACCTGTCACTGTCTAACTAGAGACGTCAGAAAGTGACGGGTAGACTATCCCGCGCGACGCGACTAGACCGTGTTGCCTTGCTAAGCCTAAATATCACTCCTTATACAATTCAATGAGCTAACACAGCGCAGATTACTTGATTTACCGTCAAGTATCTGTTAGCACCGACTTATGGAAAGATGGCATTTACACGCAGCTAGAATATTATTACATATATCTGCTTAGCCTGTGACAAGCTTAAAGCGGCTAGTACACATTCGCCGGTGTTGAGCCAGGCTTCGAAATCGGGCCAATCACGGTCCGGCCAACACACGCCAACACACGCCAACACCCCCTGTACACATTGGAGTTGGCCTGAATTGGGCCAGCATGGGCCAATGTGTACTAGCCCCTTTATGTACAATTAATTCCCATTTTTTACTTAGAATGTAGTTAACTGACGTATGTTTTTCTTTTCAGGTAAGAACACAAGGAAGCACAAAGCAGAAGCTCTATCTTCTCACGAAAACTTCGGTTCGTATAAAAACGGCGACTGTACAATCAAGGAATTGATACCTGTACCACTTTGAACCTTTTCATAATGACTTTTATATTGCTTTGATTAGTAGATATAATGTGAGATCGAATTAGAGATCAAAAATGTAAACAAACAACTGTCAATATCAAAGTGATATTCCAGATGTAGTCAACCTTTTTTGTTACTAATTGATATAATTGTACTAATTGTATTAATTTTTTAACTACTTTTAGTTTATTGATTCATAACAATAAAGCAATGGCAACACGTTTCTTTACATTTTTGATCTCTAATTCGATCTCAGACTTAAGTAAGTATGGTTTGTCACAGTGACATTTCTTGTGAAAAGGTACAAAGTGGCACAGTAATCAAATTATTTGACTGTACGTGTTTGTTTTGTAGCTAAAGCGTTAGCGTTAACAAACAGAAAGTAAATACCTTAACTAACCTCAAATGGGTTAAATATAAATATAATTATTACCTACCAGCGGTCAGCCGCTCACTTACCACGACCGCTAACTCACGTTCAGTTAAATATCGCGGTAATCGCGAAAGCGGTTCCTGTTCCAACTGGGTCGATTGATTTAAGGATACAGGTGGATATAAATCTAGGAACCAGAATGGGTAAGATTTAGACGTTCTATTGTAATCAGATAAAACGGTTATGTCCACATCTTTATATCAAGATTAGCTCGACATGTTTCGGGCCAATCTGTGACCCATCATCGGGTAACCTGCTAAGGCGACGAATTAACGCGAGCGATGGGTCAAACACGTCGAGCTAAACTCGATATAAAGACGTGAGTTGTCAGTTTTAAAACATAAAACTACAGTGAGACTAGTCATGGTGAAATAAAACGAATCTACTCACGTTTTTATACCGAGATTAGCTCGACAATCGACATGTTTCAAGCCAATTCGTTATCCATCACCTGGATCGCGCACAATGCGCCTCTATCAGCTGCCGAGGCGCGTAACTCCAGATGATGGGTCACGATTAGCCCGAAACATGTCTAGCTAATATCGATATAAAAACGTGAGTAAGTAGGTCCGTTTTATGTTATCACATTTATTTCACTATGGCGCAGCGGAGACAACTGAGTTTTTCTGCGATTGAGTCAGCGGCGCACAAAAAGTCTGCGTGGATTGTATGCATTGTGTGCCTTACTTTTTGCGCGTCGTGTGCGTTACTGTATATAATTCCATAAGTCATATTTTCACAGACTAAAAAGTCCGTCGCGGATAGTCTGTCGTCTGCGTAGGGCCTATAACACTCGCTAGACTAGAAGTGTGGTATGCCGAAGTCCTAATAGATTATTCTCCGCTGCTATGCGCGGCTGGGTATCGAACACAGTTGCGCATGAGTCGCATTGCGTCACATAGTAAGGATACGTATCGGCTATTAGGCAATGCAGTCCAGTTGGTGTCCTTCGGATTCGAACGTCCATCATACATACATACAATCACATCTGTATTCTCAAAAGGAGAAGGCAGAGCACATGAAACGTGAGAGACAAAACCATGATTATCACTATTTCACGCTTGGCAGCCACTTCTAGCATGTTTTTATTTTAGGTTGGAAAACAAATGGAAGAGGTATAATAGTGACAGGTTGTTAGCCTGTCGCCTAAAGCGTACCCAAACCTACTTCCTTAGTCGCCTCTTACGACATCAACGAAAGAAATGGAAAGGTGCTATTCTAAATCTGACAGCGAGTACGGTCTATAAACCCATTGAATAGTCCCCACAGAGAAAGCTTCGAGCATTATACTCCCCGGAATCTAACTTGACAATATATTAGTTGGTAAGTTCGCGATCTTTCCGAGGGAAAGCGATTCCAACAATATCTAGGTGAACCTAGGTAGCCTAGACTCCAATCGTAATTTACTAGGCATTAGGCACTTTCCAACAAGCTAATACTAGAATCCGGCGCAGCGCTTGTTAGAACGACGCGTGCGCCGGCCAACGCATTAGCGGAAAGATTGAATGAAACTATACGGAATTATTTTAGTAAGAAAATTTGTGTTTCCATGCAAGCTTTTAAGTGAGTACCAAAGTAACACACTTCACACACATACATAACGTCTGTATTCCCTAGTGGGGTAGGAAGAGCATACGAAACTGTACACAATCTAAACCATGGCTATTTCTCGATTATTTCTTTCTTCGATTCTTCTACAATTATTTTTTTTGAGTTGGCAGGTATAATGACAGCGACAGGTTGCTAGCCTGTCGCCTAAACTATACCTTAACCTATTTTCCCTAGTCGCCTCTAAAGACATCCACGAAAGAAACTAAAAGGTTATTGTAAAGTATAACCATTCTTCTTGGCTAGTAAATTAAACCATTATAGTTTCGTCCTATTCGCGATTTTGCAGTATTCAAAGGCAGCTGCAGAGAATATTGTGCAGAAACGCAAAGATAAAGAACCAATAATAAACCTTCAAAAGGAATAATAATTCGGCTGACCCGCACGGGCAACCATTTTGTAAAAGCAGAAAACAAAACCCGTTGGCCCCGCGTGGTGTCGAGTCTAGAATAACACCTCTCCATTTCTTCCGTACAGATGGCGTACTCTCGTTTCGGAAGCCAAGACCCTCTTTGGGTCCCTGAGCTAATTAGTTAGTTTTTTTTTATTTCTTCCGTGGATGTCGTAAGCGACTAAGGAAATATTTAGGCGTGCTATGGCGACAGGCTAGCAACCTGTCACCATTAGGTATACTACCTCTTTAATCTGTTTTCAAACCTAAAAATAAGCTAGAAGTGGCTGCGAAGCTTGAAATATGTAGTCATACATACATACATACATATTCTCACGCCTGTATTCCCAAGAGGGGTAGGCAGAGCACACGAATTCAAAAATTCAGTGCCACGTCTAGCAATTTCAGGATATCCAGATGGTTAAACGTGATATTGCAGTGACAGGTTGCTAGCCCATCGCCCACAATACACTAACCCTTTCCCAGAGTCGACTATGTAGTCATAAATACAGTTTTATTTCACGTTTCGTGTGCTCTGGCTACCATTTGGGAACATAGCCGTGTATATCGCTGCTTATAAACGAAAGGGCCACAAATCAAAATTTAGCAAAATCAGTTTTATTTAAAAAATGTGACCAAAATCATCCTTTAAAATTTTTAAAGTCCTCTCCTCAAAAAAATAATAATTTTGGAATGTGGCCCTTTCGTTTATAAGCAGCGATATGTGTATGTATATATGTGCTTATATGTATGTAGAAAACAAAACACAGTGAAATTAAAGCATTTCACAAACCAATCAATTAGCACTTGACCAATACTTGTTAATTGGAATGATTGCAGCAGTTTTAAAAGGTTGTTTTTTATCCAAATCATTATGCGGTTAACTCGTAACGCGTCCTGTTTCAAGCAATATCATAATTAAGATACTGTGGCAACGATCGTTGTTGAAATTTAACGTTTTTCCAAAGGAAGAAGAGTTTTTTTTCTGTTTTTCTATGTTATTATTTCCTAACCTAATCATTATATCCTATAACCTGTGTAATGTCGGGTTTCGATTAACACAATCTCCATTACTTCCGTGGATGTCGTAAGTGGCGACTAAGGACATCTATAGGTTAAGGTATATTTTAGGCGACAGGCTAGCACCTTGTCTTTATATTATTACCGGTCAACTCATAACCTAAACTAAAAAAATAAGCTGGAAGTGGCCACGAATCGAAAAATAGTCATGTTTTGTCTATATAGCGTTTCGTGTGCTCTGCCTACCCGATTTCCGCGTGATGTATGTGTTTTTTTACGTACATACATACACTCACGGCTATGTTCCCAAAAGTGGTAGGCAGAGCACACGAAACGTGACATAGACAAAACCATGATTATGACTATTTCACGCTTCGCGGCCACTTCTAGCCTAATGTTAGGTCTGAACACAAATGGAGATGTAAGGTAAACGTCCCTGTGCTCGAAACTGACCCAATACTTGGCACACTTGCAACCTTATGTCATAGTAAGACAAGCGACAGAATGAGTGTCATCTACTGGGCGTTGAGGCGTCGAGCATTGGTACCTTAGTAGAATGGAGAGGTAGTATAATAGTGACAGGTTGCTAGCCTGACGCCTTAACCTTTTTTTTAATTTCTATTTCCCAACTTCTATTTATAGTATTTACTTGCAACTAGACCATTAATGACCAAGTGCTACTCCAAGATGTCGCCACTTCCACGCATGCGGCCGGCCGCATAGCCATGCGACGCATCTCAGGCATGCGGACAAAAACTCCTGCGCAGCTACCGCTTGTGGCGCAAGTTACAAGCGAGAGCGGGCACTAGCGTAACAGCTGCTGTTTCAATATTCGGTCTATATCGGCGTATTAACATTATTTAGCATACACTAAAGATAGAAAAGTGAAATAAAAGAAGGGAAAAATAAAACTAAAACGAACCCGCCACCGACAACTATACTCAACTATACTCCGTTTAAGATCACTTAAACACATAGACTAATCTAATCTAAAAAGCCATTGTTAAAAAATTAAATTAAAAAAATGATGGTGGTCAATAAATAAATAAACCTCTATAAACAGGTACACGCTAATGTCTGCCTGTTTGTCTGTGTAACTGTAGCATCGTAACTAGAGATGCCACGAATATTCGGCAACTATTCGGTATTCGGCCTATTCGGCCACTTTTCTTGATATTCGGTATTCGGCCGAATAATACGTACTATTCGGCCGAATACCGAATACCAAATTATAGACAAAAATTACACCACTTCCCATAAGATTTGTATCGAAAACCAAACTACAATACTATAATAACTGAAATTTATCAGTGGTTAAGTTATGATGCATAAAAACAAGCTTTTCAACATCTGATTTTGCAAACGATTACGCTTTTCATAGTAAATGATAACAGCGTGCCGTGACGTAACTTACTCGCAATTGAAACAAAAAGTCAAATGGCTGCCTGCGCACGAGGCAGACATGTCGCGAGTTGTCGTATTATCCTTTACGAGTTCTGCAAGCATGTAACTTTGTGCCGAATATTCGGTGGCCGAATATTCGGCGCTTCGGACGACAGCGTTGCCGAATATTCGGCATTCGGTATTCGGCCAAATCACTATTCGTGGCAACTCTAATCGTAACTCTCCAACGCATGTACCATTTTTGATGACATTCATTACGCACAGTAAGAATGTAATCAGAATTTTTTAACCGAAGATTGAAACAAAAATGTCATGGAATATTTAACTTTACAACAAATTCACTGCAGCAAGTTTATCTTTATACACACATACATTGACAATGACTATATCACGTTTCGTGGCCACTTCTAGCATTATTTTTTAGGATTTGAGTTGGCGGTAAATTATTCATTCATCGCTTTAAATAAGTAAGTAAACCCATTATTGTATAAAAGGAAAGAACACGAAATACAAAAATATATATACCTACCAATGAAATGACGAAGTACAAAGGCAGACTTATCCCTTAAGGGATCTCTGACATCCAACCTTTGAGAGGCAGAGAGGAAACTTAATTATTGAGACCAACAAGAAGAGGCTACAATAAACATGGTGAAGTACAGTCACGAACAGGGATTGTTGAGCCACTTGCCACTGTTCGCAATTTAGACGTGTAATCAATGACTGATGTGACTGACAGATGTTATCTATTGGATTAGTATTAAACGACCAACTTACAAACATAGGTAAGTGGCTCAACAATCCCTGTTCGCGATGGTACAGCACGCTTTAAACTTTAATGCTATCACTTGTCCCACGCCCCACTCCTCTAGCAAGTCAGCAGGCATGTCGATGCGAGCTCTTTCAATAATTAGTTTTCTACATTCTGTAATTCGGGGGCAATTGCCTCATAATTATAATTACCTATTATTAAATGTATGTTCAAATGCGGCTATGTATTCATACTTTAATTATTCGTGTTAAACTCGTTTTGGAGTTGCCTGGAATTAACACGATGTGGTTTTGGAACGAGAGATATTATAATAATCACTGCTTAATTATATCCTTAATCCATTTTGTACAATATTAGACATTTAACCATCTTGGTTACCCTGAAATTGCTAAACGTGGCACTTGATTTTTGAATTCATGTGCTCTGCCTACCCCTCTTGGGAATACAGGCGTGAGAATATGTATGGGTAAGGTTCAAAAAAATTGTACCTAGTTAAGGGCTTTAATAAAAACAAAAGTTAATTGATTCTTTTGTGTTACGACAATTACCCATACATTTTGTATAGGTAATTTTCGTTACACACGTGACGCGATCGTGATTTTGTTTTTATTAACCCTTAATTTATGTACAATTTTTTTGAGCCTTACCCGTATGTATGTATGTATGTATGTAAAGTCTGAGATCAAATTAGAGATCAAAAATATAAACAAACGTGTTGCCATTGCTTTATTGTTATGAAGCAATAAACTAAAAGTAGTTAAAAACTTAATACAATTACATCAATTAGTAACAAAAAAGATTGACTAAATCTGGAATGTCACTTTGATATTGACAGTTGTTTGTTTAAATTTTTGATCTCTAATTCGATATCACACTATAACGGCGAAATCCTCACACATTTTTAAGTGAACCCAAGGCATCACCGCCTCACCGCAAATGGTGAACGTTTGTATCATGAGAACATTATAGCCCTGCGAAGACGACATACTATCCGCGACGGACTTTTTAGTCTGTGATAATAGAACCTACGGAATTATACAGTAACGCAGATTATTGTGGAATTAGGAGCAGCGTAAGGGTGGTAAGTGGTATATTAAAGAAAATTACAAATATTTACAATATACACACGATGCGTGTTCGCCCGTCAGAACACAAACAGTTGTTATGACATATTAGTCAGTTGCCTATACAACAGGACAACTACATTTGAACTGTGTTCCAACGTAGAACGATTACAGCCAGTATACGGAGCTATACTGCCTCCAATACGCCCCCTTAATCGATTACGTGGAAACACAAACACACAGACATACGTACAATTTCGTCAACCTGTATCTTGACTTTTGTACCCATCTGTCCTAACACATAATTCAAAATTAATGTTAACACTTTCGTGCGCGTCTATACACTACACCTAATATCAGTAGTAAAGACAAAAACATGTATGTACAAAACTTACATCTAGGAAAAAGCACAACAGCATAACAAACGAAAAATTAATCAAATACACAAACATCTAAACATAAAATAATACAGCATCGATCTTCCTAGTCATCCGCCCCCTTATTGGAATAATTTTTCAACGTTAGCTGTCCTAAAAATTCCTTAAGCTTCGGGCCGTGTACAGACTTAGTTAACAAATCGGCAATCATTTTATCTGTAGACATGTATTTAATTTCTACCTTATTACACAAAACACACACGCACACGACGCGCAAAAAGTCCGGCGCACAATGCATACAATCCACGCAGACTTTTTGTGCGCCGCAGACTCGGTCGCACAAAAAGTCTGTCGTCTGCGCTGCGCCTATAACAAACATAAGTATTAATAAGTGGAAACCCCTCATGTAGACATTACCTTATTGACTCTGAAAACTCGTAAAGTAGAGAAATTATGACATGAATATAGATAAAGATAATTAATGATTTACAATCAACACAGCCATATTATACAGGATGATACAGGTTGTAGAATGCCCACAATTTCCTCGCTTTTAATTCAATAAAAATAGAAGTATTTACATTTCCCGCAGACCAAAGAAAGTAATCTTCCGGTAGTTTTCCTCTAACCACTCAGCTTTCTCCCGCGCGCGCGCAAGTATGGACTACCATTACCATGAGTGACTGCACTCACTATACTCTGCTTATTTTACATACATACATACAATCACTCCTGTATTCCCGGCCGACGCCGTATTGGGCTGTATTGACGGCCGGATAGCCCAGCGGTTAGAGAACCTGACTGTGAAGCTTGAGGTCCCGGGTTCGATCCCCGGTCGGGGCAGATGTTTGTATGATGAATACGAATGTTTGCTTTCGGGTCTTGGATGTTTATCTATATATAAGTAAGTTTATCCGTTGTCTAGTACCCATAACACGGGCATTAAATTGCCTACTTTGGGACTAGATGATTGGTGTAAAAATTGTCCAGTGATATTTTTTTTATTTATTATTCCCAAACGGGGTAAAAAGAACACACAAAACGCTACAGAGACAAAACTTATTTTAAGATGAGAATTTTCCTGTGGGATGTCGGGATAGAATAACACCACTCCATTTTTTCCGTGGATGTACCATCGAACCAACTGATTCCTGACCCACCGCAGAACGTTGTCACAATACTCACAATAAACGTAATAAAGATTTCCTTTGTCGAGCAATGTAATGTCACTATGACGTTCACTGTGAATAGGTTCTATGATGGGTCAGGAATCAATTGGTTCGATGGTAGTAAGAGGCGAATAAGGTGATAGTTTAAAGTATATTTTAGGTGACAACCTAGCAACCTGTCACTACTGTACCTGCCACCTTAAAACAAAAAAAAATGCTAGAAGTGGCTATAAAATATGAAATAGTCATCGCTTCGTCAATGTAGCGTTTTGTGTGTTCTGCCTGTACTATTTGGGAACACAGGGGTGATTGTATATTATGTATGTATACATACATACATACATACATATTCTCACGCCTGTATTCCCAAGAGGGGTAGGCAGAGCACATGAATTCAAAAATCATGTATATAATATGCAATTTTAACGGTCAAATCACATGTATACATACAATCACGCCTGTGTTCCCAAATGGTATAGACAGAGCACACGAAACGTGACATAGACAATCCGTGACTACTTCACGCCTCGTAGCCACCTCTAGCAAAATTTTATGTTTAAGAATAGATGGAAGAGGTATAATAGTGACAGGTTGCTAGCCTGTCGCCTAAATCATACTGAAATCTATTCCCTGCTTCTACTTATTCTATCCTAAGACCACACAGGTAAAAGTAAAGTATAATTAAATTAAGTATTGAAGACTAGGAAAGTACGGAACTAAAGCCCTTTTCGAGAAACCTATAAAGGTTTTATAGCAAATTGAAACTTTCACCCGCCATTTTGTGTCAAAGACATGTCAGTCTTCAACAGAAAGTCTAAGTCAATTAAACACGTAAAGAAGACGTGACATGCTTTAAGATGGAAATAAATAATACATCGACAGAGCTGAGTAAAAGGCTGTAGCAATTGCAAAAGCAATTTTGTAGCTATTTAAACAAAGGTCCGCGTGGTGTCGGATTTAGAATAACACCTCTCCATTTCGTCCGTGGATGTCTTAAGAGGCGATTAAGGAAATACATAGATTTTGGTATATTCTAGGCCAGCCATTCTCAAAGTGTGTTCCGCGGAACCCCAGGGTTCCGTGATGTCCCTGATGGGATTCCGCAAGAATTCAGAAAAAAAAACAAAACGCCATTCTCTGATCGAAAGTTTTGACGCGGCGAATACATGGACGGACGGGTGGATAAATAATAGGTACTTTAAAAAACTGCTGTTTTTTTTTGTTGGGTTCCGTCAAGTGTTTCGCTTTCCAAAAGGGTTCCGTCACTAAAAAGTTTGAGAAATGCTGTTCTAGGCAACAGGCTATCTTTCTGTCACTATGATACCTGTCAACTTTAAACCCAAAAAAATATGCTGGAAGACTAGAAGTTGCCCAGGAGCGTGAAATAGTCATGAGTTTTGTCTACGTGGCTTTTTGTGTGCTCTGCCTACTCTATTTGGGAATACAGGCGTGATATAATGTATGTATTTATTATATTCTAACTAAAGGTTGAATTTGAATGTGGATTTGCTGAACGTGAAATTTCAAATTAAAGATTCGTATCAAAATTTGGTAGTCAAATTCAATTCTAATGCGTTGCTCGGGCCGATGCAATATGCATTTCCCTTATTGCAAATACTGTAATTAATATCAATTTAATCGAATCGTTGCCCCCATTTAATTAGTAATTAGATGTACAATTATTCCGACCACAGTGGTATTTTACACAGTTGAATAAGTTTTTTGTTTTATTTTGAACCTTAAAGACTAATCTCTGCAATTTTACAAAAAGTTTTAAGTAAAATTAAGTGCCTCTGTCCCTAAAATCATATTTACAAATACAGCAATGTATACTATAAAGAAAAGAAAAAAAAACCCTTTAGTTGTAATTATCTTTAAGAGCAAAGTTGCTAGTCTAACCATTGTGTCTTATTGCGGAGCGCATAGTTTTAAAATCTTAAATTAAAATTTGTAAACAATTATCAAGGTACGGACCACGAGTCCGTAGATGTAAAACTTACTTTAAAAAAAAATACAGAAATGTAAAAAATAGGCAACATTTGCACGGCAATGTGTGACTTCACAGACAGATAAGTAGATAGACAACGAAGTGAACATACAAAATAAAGGTACGATTTGATCTTTCCCAAAAGGAACCCGATTAGATGCTATTTTCTACACGTGTGGCAGACCAAGTCCACTCGCATTCCCAAGTGCATTGTAAGGTACTTTCTTTGACGACTATGGTGTTCCTTTTTAAGATGGACAACCATAAACTAAGCACTCCGCTTAACCCATTTTTGTGAGGAAAAAGTTACAAAAGCGACATTAGGTAACCGCAAGACGTGTGTAGAATCTCAAGTAAAGTGTGAGAAAAGTTATGGTAATATCATAATGGCTCGCTTTGTGTTGAGGCTGTGGCTCGAGCGGAGCGGGGAGCGGGGCGGGAAGCGTTTTTGTACCATCACGCCACAGAATTTTATAGGTGTCCTAATCTAATGAAATGCGTTAATTTGAGTCACGCACATTTGAGACGCATATTAGAGTTCAATGAGTTAGATCGCGCGTTCATAGGGGTCTCCTTCGAGTTCCCTAACATCGTTTACCCGAATCAGGGGGCACGGCAGTGCCCCCACCAAGTCGAGCGCAAAGCAAGCACTGCCGTACCATCCTTTACTGGAACCATTTTGCGGCATTTTCAGGCCCCTATTTGAGAACCTCTGGATAATACTAGGACGCTGAAATTTTCGTCATCTAGTGAGCTATAACCACATACTTAAAATTCATAATTTCAAGTCTGTAGGTAATCCAGTTCCGAAGTTAAGCGAAAGCAAAGTTTCGCATTTTCGACACTCACTCACTCACTCACTCATGATCATCAAAATAGAACTGGTACTTCCCGTTAACTTAGAGAGCTGAAATTTGGTACATGGTTAGGTATTAACGACTACATAAAGGGAAAAATGTAAAAACTAGAATAATCGAAGATCTGGAGTACCTGGTGAAAACACTAGAGCCCAACCAAACTACTATAGAGATCGACACACTTCTTTTACAAAAAATATTCAACTTAGTGGGTAGCTTCATTTGATGTCAAAAATCTGAGGTCTGAAGTATCTGATGAAGACCCTGAGCTGCTCAGTGCTCTGGTACATAAAAAAAATCGACTGTAATTGCAAAAATCCAGCGTAGTGAGACACATCTTCTAATTTAAGGACCGCGAATGGGCAATACGAAAAACTGTTCCTACTGTACGAGATCAAAACCGGAAAAAAGAAATAAAGATAATTTGAAAAAATAAGTAAATGTGTAAAATAAGAAAATCTAACATAATTAATGAATATGCTCACGTTTCTACAAAAAGAAGTGAAATCCCATCAAAAACATTCTGTAAAAAAAACTACCCAAGTCTCGTTGAAGCTGCTTGTTTATCTCTAAAAAGTAATGAAATCTAGACATAGTTGTGCCAAGTCTAAGGTTCCTTACTGCGATTTCTTTATTATTATAGTTAATGTTGTGTGACTTGGCCGTTGAACACTTTATACCAATTACCCATACCAGTATGGGCTATTATCTCGCGTAACAAACAAGTTAGTTGCAACATTACATGTTAACAAAATTGACTTGCACCCACTAACGTATAAAAAATGTTCAACGGCCAAGGCACACAACTTTAACTATAATAATAAAGAAATCGCAGTAAGGAACCTTAGACTTGGCACAACTATGTCTAGATTTCATTACTTTTTAGAGATAAACAAGCAGCTTCAACGAGACTTGGGTAGTTTTTTTTACAGAATGTTTTTGATGGGATTGTTTTGTCGTAACGATAAATTGCAATAACAATAAGTTTCCATACTTAATTGAAAAATAGTTAGAAATCAACAAGGTTAGATTAGGTTACGTTTGTTTCATGGCCATACCTAGCAGAGAGTCAAAACAATCGTTCATGAAATGAAATGTTTACGAAAATCTTAATCTATCTCGTGCGCCATGCTAATTCTTTTGTACCTAGTTTTTAAGCGGATTTATCAACATTATAGGTCGGTTTGGCCACAGCCTTACGCGTCAAACTTTACGTAAACGAATATGAGAATCTTCACATGCAACGCAACGTTGCGTTACTATCACGGAATAATTAGAGTTTGGTCGTGAATTACTGATTCGCTGTACTTACCGCTAATTTACGTTTCGATCGGCTAGTTTCCAAAAGGACTTGACTATTTTACGTTTCGTAGCTAGTTACATGCAGCATTTTTAAACTTTACGTCACTTGTGGTGCCGGCACTAGAAGCTTTACCTCCCAGATTTTGAATAACACCTCTCCATTTCTTTCGTGGATATTGTAAGAATGTTTTAGGTGACAGGTTAACCAACTTGTCTTCATGTCATTACAGCTAAACTGAAGGCCCAAAAATTCTGCTAAAAGTGTCCGCGTAACGTGAAGTAGTCACGGTATTTGTCTATGTAACGCTTCATGTGCTCTGCCTACTTCAGTCTCGAAGCAAAGTCTCACAGCTATAGTGATCTACACTTTTGTTTAGTTTGTTTGAACGCGCTAATTTCAGGAACTACCGGTTCGAATTGAAAAAATATTTTTGTGTTGCATAGACCATTTATCGAGAAAGGCTTTAGGCTATATAACATCACGCTGCGACCAATAGGAGCGAAGAAACGTTGGAAAATGTGGACGTAATCATAGGCACGGCTAGTGTAGAATTAAATCTCTGCTCCATAATCCTATTACAAAACCAGTAGATATAATATCGTGTCGAAACAAAAGACCTTATCTTTAACCAGTTACCTACGTGTCTATTGCTCTTGCATTATATGTTAAGTTTATGTTAACACGCAGTGGGATGATCAGAAAAGTGGAGCGGATTTCATTTTACGACATACACTCATACACGTGAGGTTGTAGCAATTTCTGGTTTTGTATATGGGTAGGACATACGTAGGGTAGGGTTTCGTGTGGTGTCCCGTGTTCCGTGTTCAAATAACACATCTCCATTTCTTTTGTGGATGTCGTAAGAAGCGACTAAGAAAATAGGTTAAGGTATATTTGAGGCGACAGGCTAGCAACCGTCATTATTACACCTCTTCCACTGCTTTTCAAACCTAAAATCATGTTAATAATTGCTGCGAAGCGTGAAAGTAATAATTATGGTTTTGTCTATATCACATTGCACTATGCTTGCATGGATAACATTGAATAGTGGTTCTCTTGTTACAATTATATTTGACCACCACCACAATCAATTTCACCTTTCCAAACAAACCACTTCGACTTCTTACGTAACCATTCTTCATTTCCAGATGGCGCTGTTGGCCTGCCTCGTGCTGGTGGCCGCAGGCTCCGCCGCCGCGCAGAGCCGCTGGTCGCGCCAGATCAGCACCTACACCGCCGACCTGGGCGACTGGGTGCCCCTCCCAGGCCCAGTCGAACAACCCGCCGAGAAACGACAAGCCGTCGCTGAACCACGCATCCTCGCTGAACCATTCCCTTTCCGACCTACGGGATTCAACCAGGAGTTCTCAGCGAGGAACTACTACCAGCCGAATAGACCGCTGTATTTGCAATCTGTGCCGTCTGTCCCATCAGCGCCTCAGAACTTCCTCTCGGATCAAGGCTTCGGGCAAAGCATCAGATTCGGACTGTCTCAGCCTAATTTCCCGTTAAGCCAAGGCTTCGTCTCCCCGCAGTTCAACTTCGATGCCGTCCCCCAAATCAATCAAATCAAACAACGACCGTCTGTTCCTTCTAACCCTATCAAATTTGAACAGTTCCCAAAGACGAATCTCCCCTCACCGCAAGCGAAGCCATTCCTCAATCAAGCGCCAAAGAAATCACAACCTCCGAAATTCGTGGATGGTTACAGACTAGAAAACGCGAGCAATGACTTCGCTTTTAATCAAAAGAAGAAGCCGCAATCCCTGCAGAAGTTGAAGTTTGATGCGCCGAAGACAGTGCCTGAAGTACCAGCTCCCAGCAAGTCTAAACTTGAAAGAGAAGAAGTACAGCTGCTTTACGTACCAGTTGAATCTCTGAACCGAGGTCAGTTCAACTTCCGGAACCCAGCCGCTGGAACACAAGTCGTCAACACAGATTTGTACACACAAGGTCTACCGAAGCCGAGTCCCATTAAACACACGTTCCCAAGCGACTACCAAAGACCTGTGAAACAACCGGTAGAGAACATCCATTTCGGACAGGAATATTTCAGCTACAATCCACAAGTGAAAGAATACGATCAAGTACCAAAATTCTCGACAATTTCGACGCCGTTCCCAACAGCACCGCCGACTACACCTAAACCGAAGAAACTGAAGCCGCATCAGCCTCCGTTAGCCGTGTTCTTGACAAAAGAAGCTAGACAAGGAACTCAAGTGAAAGTCGGTGACGTCCTTGCGTCCCTGAAGAACGCTAACACCATTGCTGTACTGGATTCCGTCAACCCCCTGAACGCCCCTAAAGTCTTCATCGGGCCTTCAACCCTGACACCCCCGGATAACTTCGTCAAATTCGAACTACCATACTTGTCGAACATCGAAAACAGTGACAACAAACTAAGGCAACTACCTTTCTTCGTGGCTCCATTGAGCTACCACACTCCTGACGGATTTGCCAAGATCCCATTCCCTTCGCCTCACGTAGGCTCTGTTGTCATCAACTCACAGATTAAAGACTCGTCACCGACTCTGTCTACTCCAGCCGCTGACGTCATTCCCAACTCATACGTCGTATCTCCTCCTGGTAACAAGCAGCAAAGTCCAGTAACTCAGAAACCAAACTTCAGCTACTACAGCACTGTTTCCCCAAAGACTAATGCTCCTGCTCGCCAATCGGAGTTCTATTCCTTTGAGCCTCAAACCGTGACTTCTATCAGACCGAAGGATGACGGAATCATCACAGCTGCTCCGCCTAAATCGGGTTCATATTTCCTAAGCAATGTCGATTCCCAGTACAACCCTCAGCAGTACGTAAACTTCCCGTCAAACGACAACTACAATCAGGAACAAGCCAAGCCCCAGAAGCAACTTGAACCATCAACAACAAGGGCACCAAAGACCACCAGTAAACCATCTTCGACTTACTCCAGCCAGTTGTTAGAAACCCACAATCCGTATTCTATAAACCAAGCCTTCCACTTCAGCACTCCATTGGATTACAACAATTTCTTCGATGAATACAAGGAGAACTATTCCACGCAACAGTTCAAACCAATCCCCTCGTCATCATTACCTCCCACGCCCAGTTCTACTCCAAGCACGACGCAAAAACCAGAAGTCGTCACAGAGAAACAAGCCTACCAACAACAATCGTCGCCCAACTACCAGCAAAACTACTCACCAGAAATTCACTACGAGTCTGAAGTTCAAAACTCGAGATACCCTGTGTACAACAATGAGTTCACAACTAAAACAGAGTACCAACCAGAGACTGTGAACACTGACAGTTTGGCTACAGTCAGCAGCGCCAACCCTCCTACTGACGGTCAGTACGTGGAAACTCAACCGTCAACTCACGACAATCCTACTGAAATTAATGAAATCCAGACAACCGCTGGTGGCGCCAGCGTGCAGTCGACAAGAGGGCCTTACTACAATCAATACGAGATAAGCAACAACTCAAACGAAAGCAAGGAAACCTCTACAACCACTACAACCACCACGACAACTAGGAGAACTCCATCGCGGACTCGTGGCCGTCCACGCTATACAACACCTAAACCTGACTCCAACGAATCTACCACTAAATTCACTGTTACTCGTCGACCATTACGCGAAAGAAGGCCGTTACCCACTAGACCCAGATATGAACCAAACAAGATCACCACTGAAAAACCTGTAAGGA
Source organism: Adoxophyes honmai (assembly GCA_005406045.1). Taxonomy (NCBI): domain Eukaryota; kingdom Metazoa; phylum Arthropoda; class Insecta; order Lepidoptera; family Tortricidae; genus Adoxophyes; species Adoxophyes honmai. Next base: position 81,479 of record BHDV01011267.1, read on the forward strand.
AACCCGCTGAATCTACCGAGAGCAGCACTAAATCTTACGTCCACTCCACCAGAACTAGGACAAGAGGGCGCGTTCAGTTCAAACCATCAGACAGCGATGAGGGACAATACGTTAAGAGCAAAGGCAACAGCAAAGAAGAAGACTTAGCTTACCAGAGAGACATTTTGCACCAGAATTACCCTGTGACCCTGATGGAGAGAACTAGCACCGTCGACGTGGAAGCTATAACTGAACCGTCAACCAAATTCTCGTCCACCAAAAACGTAGAAACGACGTTTGATACGGAAAACGCGTATACTTACGAAAGAGCAGCAGTTAGCCAGCCGAATAATGCAGCTTCTGAACATACCTTCCCTTCAAGATCTGAGGGCCGCACTGAGACGCCTTACGTACCATACGTCCCCTCCACGAGGGAAGATTACGTTTACCATTCAAGAAGCAGCTCAGCTCCTGTTGACGCTATCTCCTACGACGAGGCCTCTGGAGATGTCGATGACAGTTTCCCCAAACAAACAACGCCAATCCAAAAAGACGAGAGTCCTGAAGTATCTTATGCCACAGAGCCAGCCAGCCCGGTCACAGAACAAAGCCCTAGTTACTCCGTAACCATAAAGCAAGAGGAGACTGCTGACGACAATGACGAAACTAAATTCTTGAGTCAAGAAGTCAGCCACGAAACAGAGCCGGAAAAAGAGGTCCAAACTACGCCCTCTTACAACAGAGTACGCGTCCGTCCAGGCGTGATCAGACAATACCACCAAGCGTCTACTGAATCCCCGAAAATTAAGGAGCGGAAGCGTCTTGTCCAAGCCATAACGTATAGACCAGCCTTTTCTGGACGCCGCACGACTATGAGAATTGAAGAGATTGGAGAAGACCTGAAGACCAAACAAGTACACGCTCGTCCTGAGGTCCAAGAGCATAGGCATCCGGTCTACAAACCTGAGCCAACCACCGAAGCTCCTGCCACATCAGGATCTCAAGAATCTACCACGAAGCGTGGCCAATTCCGCCGCAGACGCCCGACTTACACCACAACGTCCACCGAAGCATCAAGCACTAAGAAGACCTACGAAGTAAAGAACAGATTCAGAGGCCGTCGACCCACTGAAAAGCCAACGGAGAAGCCTGAGGTCCAAACAGAAACGTCATCCACTACCCAAAAGAACATCCTTCACAGCCGGTACAGCAACAGGCCGAGACTCTCCGAAAGATACAACAAAAAACCTGAAGTCGAGGAATCTGAGGATCAAGAGCCAAACTATTCCATCAACAGACCTAAATACGTCGAACCTGAGTCAGATACCTGGTCTCCCAAAATCTCAACTGATTCCTTCAAACCTTACAACCCTAATGAGATCATCGATGACAAGAAAGACCCGGTTGAACAGGAGCCTGAAGATGATGGTGAATTGGACATTATAACAGCTAGGAACGAATATGAGGACATACTCATTTCAGTTACCCCAGCGACTAACAGACTGAATAAGAAGTTACCCGACATTCCACCAACACTAGAAGCTTTAGTAGAACAAAGTAAAGTGACAAAGGATTCACCAGATGCCATGTCTACTTTTGAGACCATGTTGGAGGAAGTTATGAAGAGTTTGGAAGAACAGGATGAAGATGAATATACCACGAATGTGATGAAGCATAAGGGTGGAGAGATTGGTGAGATTCCTCCTGAGAGGATCATTTCTTCGGGAGACAACTACGGCAAGACAACGCTGTCTGATGAGACGACGACGGTGGAGCCCAGCGCTGAAGGCTCCAGTCTTCTGAGTGAGGTAAGCTTGATTAATTTGCAATAAATGCATGGGCCAGAATTGAAAATCAAATAAATTGTGATAAAATGTAAAATATTTAATTTATTTTAGGCGACAGGCTAGCATCCCGTCACTATTATAGGTACCTGCCAACTCAAAACCTAAAAAAATATGGACTTAAATAAAAACAAATTCAAACTAAGTAGCTAGGTACATTATCAAAGTTCAAAAGAGATAGGTACCTCCATTTAGCAGTGGTCGTTTTATGGCTAAGATGATAATGATGATGAAGTTTACAAACTGTTACAAGTCTCTCTAACTGTATAATTTCTTTTACAGGACGAGAAAGACCGCAAAAGCCGTCGCCGCGGTTTCTGGAAGAAGGTAAAGGTGCGCCCAGCCACCACCGAGAGCATCGAGGCCGCCGAGTCGCAGTACTACTCCCACACAGTCAACAGGCTGGGTGAACCAGTCAACCCCAAAGCCACACACGACAAAACCGGATACCTGGATAAACCACAGAAAGTCACGACTTACAAACCAACCTTCAACATCAAAGACATCTTCTCTGACGAAGACATAGACACCATACCCACCGTTGACATCGCAAAAACAAACGCAGACACAGAAACTACAGTAGAAACTAAAACTACTACAGAGAATATTCTACAGAAAGAAACTCCTACTGAAATGTCCCCTGGTGACTTAGATTTAGGAACAGGGTCGCCTGATCCCTCTTTTATTGAGATGACCACCACAACTGAGACGAGCGAACCGAGCGAAGTAGACAGAAGCGATGGCTTTAGCTTGATGGACTATCTTTTCGGTGCCACGTCTAGTGGAGACGAAGATGAAAAGAAAGAAGCTGAAACTAAATCCACAGAAAGCATCGAAGTCGCAACGGAACCTACCAAACTTAAGATAGTTACCACTGAAAACAGTAGCAACATCATGCCAGAGGAAATTACAGACACTCCGGATGATGTCGAAACAGTGACCGAGTTCGAAATTAAGAAGTCGAATAGTACCGAAGCAGAAGTAGTAACAAGTGAAGTCACAGAGAAGTCAGTAGTAAGGGTAGAGACCTCGTCAGAGTCTAGCTTCATGAACCCAGCCAATGTAGTCAGCACGTCGATGTCAACAGAAGTGTCACATGAGACAGAAATATGTTTCAGAGGGAAATGTATAAAGACCTACAAGGACGTCTTATAAAGTAGATCAAAACAAATATGGTGCTAGAAACTGTGTTCAAATGTAGTGGAAATATTGAATTAGTGAATTTTAAACGGACATAAATTTAGTTGAGTTACTAAATGATAACGAACTTACCTTATTTATTAGTTTAGGGTAAATATTTATAGTCTGTGGTGAGATTTTGTAAATAGTTCAGGTACTCTTTACTTGATTTCACCAATGTATGTATTAAGACATGATACACTTTTAATTTCTGTGGCCACAGTTAAAAGTTCTACGATTTGTAATATATTATTATCAATTTTATAAAATTAGATTAGATTAAGATCCTATTTTTAGTATTTTTTACATTTTGTATTATAAATATTTCGACTGAGAATATTTTTGTAACCATAATGTTTAAGGGAATAGATTATTTTTTATACTTATTATTTATTTCTTCTTATTTTTCTACACTTCAAAGGGCATTTTCTGAGAATGTTAAAACTTGTAATAGAATAACTTGTTAGCTACTGTGTACCTACCTTCCAAAGCTTAAATAAGTCAATATTTTACTCCTGCTCCTTTCACTCTTATCACTGCCTCAAGTGTAATTTTGTATTAAAATGAAAAATAAAATAACATTAAAAAATATTTTATTGTTTCCCTTTTACGTACCTTAATAATTATTTAGTTAATTCTAATGAATTAATTTGATTAAATCTACACAATAAATAACAAATCATATCCTCATTATATCCCCAAATAACTATTCAAAAGGAAGTTATAAATAGTTACATGAACAGCCAAATGATCATAGATACACTTAACAATACGAACAGTTACATTTCCAAAATTTGACAATAAACTTACTTCACTGCAATAAGGTTGGTGAGTAAAAATGTATAGTTAACTGCATTGCTTACTGTACTTTTAGGAGACAACTTTAGGGACAACAGATTAAAATTATTGAAGATAACTTACTCAGTTTGTGGCACTAAGGCCTCTTGTGAATTACCATGAATTTAACGGTCCATCTTTTTACCTAATGTCTCGTCTCGCTTGCTCTTGCATGAAATAGTATTAACGTGAGCGGGACGGCAAAACAGACTGTAAAAACCCGGACAGCCGGACCATAAAATTCATGGTAGTGCACAAGCACCCTAAAACTGTTTTCAAAACTGACTGTATCCAAACAAGAATAAAATTTTGTAAAGTCACTGTTTACTGGGAGTGGGTGATTATTAGAGCATTTCAACCATCTCATTCATCTGGCTAGATTTTATATGAATCTGATGCAGATTTTAATATTTTGACTGTTTGTTAAGAGGTCCTGTTCCTCTAATAGATGACTAAAAGACGGTATCAAAATATTCTTCCATTTTTACAGAAAAGTGTCCAGATGAGATGAATGAGATGGTTAAAATACTAGAATAAACGCCCAATTAAATAAATTATTTGTAAAAAAATCAGGTAAAAGTGACTTATTTCAAGACCAATATTTATTCTTGTTTGGTTAGAATGGTTAGATCAACTCTAAACCAATATTAAGAATCGAGTCTAAAGAAAACATTTTACACTTATTCAGTACTAGCTATGCCCACTACTTTGTCTGCGTGGAATAGTTATTTTGGGCATTACCTTTTTTTCGCAATAAAAGTTAGCATATGTCCTTTCTCAGGATCTAAAGATTGTGTGTGCCAAATTTTGTTAAAATTGGTTGAGAGGTTTAAGCGGGAAAGTGTAACAGACAGACAGAGTTATTTTCGCATTTATAATATTAGTATGGATACACATCACGCCTGTATTCCCAAATGCGGTAGGCTATACTATAGACCGATAGGTACTTAAAAGATGGTAAACAATCTTGACGTGTCTTTTTATTTAAACATACACTTTATAAATCAAAATCTTTACATTTTATAATTTAGGTATGAAAAAATCATTTACTTTCATAATTGAATTGTATAGTGTAACAATTTTCATTTTTAGACTGTGTATTTCAATAAAAAGACATGTCAAGATTGTTTACCATCTTTTAAGTACCTATCGGTCTAAAGTATAAGCATACAAATCGTAATGTAGCTGGAAGAGATCATACAGGGATCAAATAAATAAATAAAAAAGAGCAATGGTTCTCATGAATCTCCTGAGCATAAAAGCTTTTTCTGAGGAACTATCACAGTTATCTGCAGATTTAAGCGACAAAATAATGTCACAAAAAAGTAGACAGGCCCATAAAATGTGGCGGTACACCATTGAGAAACCTTAGAATCCTTAGATCATTTGTGATTAAATCTCACTTGCTTAAAGAACATGCGATTGTTCCACCACATTTCACTCGGTTCACTCCACAACTTGACAGTCATCATCGTCCACAAACCCGCCGTTCAATGCATCATTCAATATGTCATTTCTATTCTTCCTCAGTTCATTGTCGATGAATATCCTCCGTTCTTCTCTTGTCCGACACTCATTCACCTTCTCCGGCGTCGGTCGAGCCACTATACCTTTAGTAAAGGTGTAAATCACGGTAGAAAGGTCCCCATCAACAAACGCCAAGTTAATACTAGGACCCGTTTCAATCGTACACAAATTTTCCTGCAATTTTCCTATAAAATCCATATTTATGTCTTCACTCGTTGGAATGGGCACGTAAATGTTCATCTTTTCGTTTTTGCTTGGTCGAGCAACGACGTATAACGTGTCTACGTCGTTATTATAACAGTATTCGGTGTCGTACATAAGTTTTTCATCTACTAAATGCAAGTAGAGGCTGCACGCAAGGGATATTTTCACGTCCGATGTACAACCGAGAGAACTCATGTCTTCTTTTATTTTTGCCTCGATATCCATAGTTTGCTTTACTTATTTTGTCTGTTTGAAGCAGAATAAACAAGATGTATTTTGAAGTAAAATGTAAACAAATCGGAATAAATATAACCTTCAAATTTGCAATGTTGCATGTCAATGTCAAAACAGTTACGTTTTGTTCAGCTCAAACCATAAATCACGCGTTTTGTTACGAACTGGTAAATTTTAAACTTGGGCATTGTTTATTAACCCCTTGAATTTTTAAGTTCGTTATGCAATAAACATTAACGATAAGGCAGTGATATTAAAATGCACTTGTGATAAATTTTGGGTTTGATTTGAAAAAGTGTATTTGGAATCATTTTCTTTGTTGGTAACATTGACAGATCCTCGCGCAACTTGATCGTTCGTTGAATTCGTGTTTTTATTTAGTTTGTAACAAATAGTTGTTCTAAGTTTATATTGAGTTTAATCAATATCTTTTGGTATTAGTGGGGTAATGTACATGAACATCCAGTGAAAAGATACCTAGTTCTTTATCAAGTTGCAGTGGAAAAATGTGTTTCAACGTGTTTTCTTTTGAAAATGAAAATTAGGAGAAACGTGGGACAAACTCTTACCAGGAGCCGTTTTTAAATCATAGTAGAGTATTTTCTCAAAGAAAGGTAAGTTGGAGGAGTTTTTATTCAAATATTTTAATTTTTATTTCCATTTGCACGTAATTTCTCCCTAATTCTAGTTAACCAATCAGCCATCTAGTGGTGAGTAGCAAAACTAAATCACTGAGGCGGAGTGGCTGCCATCTATGAATTAACTAGTAAAACATTTTGAATGCAAGCAGACTAGTTGTGAGCAAAGTGTTGTGGAAAACCACCGTCAGATGGCAGGCAAAATATGTATGTCTATTTGTCACTAGATGTCACTATTATGTTGGTAAGTATTTGACTTTGTTTTACTAACAAGTAACATTGAATTACAATTATATACATTTAAAATTAAAATAAAGTACTACACTATAAACTGAACTTAAAATTAAACTAAATTTTACTAACTCGTTCTTTTAACCAACTTCAAAAAGGAGGAGGCACTGTTTCAGCTTGTACAGTATTTGAATATTTGTTATGGTATCAGTAACGCTTTCTAGCTTCCTTGGTTTTATTCAACCAGACGAGAATAAAATTGAGTTTTGGAATGTCACTATTTACTTGCGAAAACAGTGAATGAGAATTACTTGGTCGTCGACTATATTATTATTCTCGTATGGTTAAATCGACCCTTTATTATGTTGCTTTCATACTGTTTGCTTCGTGTCTCTTCACTATCATAAATTATACTATGTATTTCGATGTAATGTTAAATGTTTGCTTTCGAGTTTTGGATGTTTATCTATATTATAAGTAAGTTTATCCATTGTCTAGTACCCATAACACAGGCATTAAATTGCCTACTTTGGGACTAGGTGATTGGTGTAAAAATTTGCCAGTGATATTTATTTATTTATTAATGTTGTTTTGTACTAACCACTTGTAAATTTAACTGATCTGATGCATGATTTAAAATATTATAAGATGAACCGGTCAATATCGTACCACCTTACGTTATCTACGGAAAAAAATGGAGACAAATAAAAAAAAACTCAAACCTTGTCTTAAAATAAAAAATCAGACAAGAATAAACCATTAAGTATTAGAGGTCACCCTGTATAGTTGTAGTTATGCGCATACATTTCTACGGTCCACATCTAGTAGAGCTTAGAGAGTTGAGACATGTTGAGATATCAAACTTCGAATCTTGTCACGTGACCAGGAAATGGACACTGTCAAATAGAAAGCACTATTTCAACACGTAATTCAACTGTCAGGATGGCCGAGCGGTCTAAGGCGCCAGACTCAAGGTTACCTTGCCTACTATGTAGGTGCGAGCTGTTCTGGTCCTCTCTGAGGGCGTGGGTTCGAATCCCACTTCTGACAAATATCTTTTTGTTTTTTATTTACTTAGGGCCGATTGTTCAATTACCAGATAAATTTATCTGCCAGTTAAAATTATTGCTATCCTTTTTTCGCGTCATATAAAAGAAAAGTGACAGCCAATATTTATCGGACAGATATGTTTTATCTGGTGATTGAAAAATTAGCTCTTAGTCTGATTATTAAAAATTGAAATGTGAAAGTGTGATACGGCGTTATGGGTTTGGCCTAATTATTATTGACATAATTATTTGCATGTTCTTATACATAAACAACTAACTAATTTATTATTGTGATTGCGTTGCTAACATACCCGTCGCCAGTGCCGTAACTAGCCTTTTACGCGCCCGGTGCGAGCTTTCAAGACTGCGCCCTTGAAGATACCATGAAGATGCTGGTCTGGTAATTTCTGCGCCCCTCCAGGGTCTGCGCCCTGTGCCTGGGCACCGCTGGCACCGCCCTAGTTACGGCGCTGCCCGTCGCTTATGGGCCTAAAATATGTAGAAATTATCCGGGTAACAGTTTTTTTTATTGAATGGTATGCGGTCTGCTACAGAAAAAAATATCCCCTCCTGCAATGTATTTTGACATTGCCAGGAGGTTCCGTTTCTGTTGCTGGTCGTACATAAACGTAAGAAACACTTTTTGTTGTTTCATTTGTCATAACTAAGTTCGTAGGCAAAGCAAAAAAAATCAGTATCATACCAACTGTAGAAAAAAATGCAAAAAGATATTCCCGTACCGGGAATCGAACCCGAGCCTCCTGGGTGAAAGCCAGGTATCCTAGCCACTAGACCATACGGGAGATATCGGTGTGTTTGAAATTATTGTACTGGATTAGCAGTACAGTGTTATGTATTTTATACCACTATACAATTTCATTCATTGAGATACCCCACCCTCTCTCTCTTTCTCTGTGTACTTTTTGACTCAAAAAATGCAATTACTAATTTACTTGCATTGGATCGTATTGGAGTTTGAACGAAATCAAACAAAAAAAGATGAGGTTATCAACTTATTCAGGGTTGATTAAACCTAACGAGAATACAATTAAGTTAAACTACTATACTTACTAAAGTAAACTACATTATGTAGTTACTTAAATAAAGTCATGGAGAAGGTCACTCCTAATCGCTTTTCTCATAAAGATGAGTAAATACTAACACTAACATATTCCAAGACAAAATTTTACTCCCCTTTTTTTGCAAATGGTTTGTAGGTTATCTTTTATTTAAATAGATAAGTGTGTTCAGAATGTGTGATCTCCCAAGACCAAGTGTAAGTTGAACGTGGGTATTAAGGGCTCCGTATCATTATCTGTACAACATAGTCGTTACCCAGCAAAAACGTAAGAAAGATAAAGAGACAAACTTAACTTTGCCGTTGTATAATGTAATATGTACTGTACAGTCAAGGAAATTGATTAGAATGATTAGGGTAAGGTAGGGCACAGTGTTACGCGGGGTACACTGTTACAATGCACATATCTCCGTCTCTGTCTATAATTTCGATAGCGTTTTGATACAGTTTTGACAAACGCATAAAAAACAGTTCTCATCCTCGAAGATTTTACCGGCTTGAACAATTAACAACAAAAAAAGAATTTGCGTGTTATTACGTAGAAAAATTGAACTGTAAGTTTTCCATTTGTTCCCTGATTTTATGCAGTTAGATATAAGATTGTTATTTTAGTGTATTTGTAGTTTATTTAGTTATAATTAGGAAAAAAAAGATTTGATACAAGCATAACCTAAAATACACATTCAACTTTTTGTTTTGTTTGCCTGACATGGGGCACAGTGTTACGGGGCACTGTGTTACATACTGACAGATATTGAGGACAATGAGTATGATGTCAGTTATTTACGTAGAAGTGGAAAGGTAGAGAAGGCTTTTTATTTCCCTCTTGAACCAGATATGGCGACAGTACCATTAAAGGATATTAAGGCCCGTAACAGAGTACCCCAGACTCTGGGGCACATTGTTACAATCGACTGATCTCGTAAAGTGCCATTGAAACTAACCAGTTCCTAATATTTGATAATTCTAATAAGTTTAAACTAAGAACAGATTATTAAAGTGTATTTTAATATCAAATACAAGTTGATTTATGAAATGTTTTCGTCACTATACTGCATTGAATTTTTTTTTTGTAACACTGTGAACCACCTTACCCTACTGTGCCACTTTGTACCTTTTCACAAGAAATGTCACTGTGACGTACGTACCATACTTTCAACTAATCAAAGGAATATGAAACTCACCATGAAAAGGTTCAAAGTGGCACAGGTATCAATTTCCTTGACTGTACTTATGTAAATATAAATACAGTAAACAATACACCAGCAAATAGGGTAGGAGGCAATTTAGCTTACAGTCACCAGCATTAATATCTGCCACGACGGAGCGTCCAAAAATATCTGACACGTCCTACTGCCCCTAGTAATAGAGTCGTATTAGATGTTTCTGCAGCCTTATTGTATCAGATATTGGTGCTGGTGACTGTACCAGTACCAACCACAATGCAGAAGCGTTGTCGAAAATGGATTTATATTTTCTTATTGTTCGTTTTATTTTAAAGCTTAAAGTAATCGAAATACGATTTTAAACGGAATAGCATCGAGTTTACTTACAATCTTGTGGAACGGTAAGCGTTTTCTATTGTAATGGTGCATCTTCAGCAGGTCGTAAGTGGTACGCATTTTGAACCGTGTCATCATTGCCTCCGTGGCGCAATTGGTTAGCGCGTTCGGCTGTTAACCGAAAGGTTGGTGGTTCGAGCCCACCCGGGGGCGTATCTTTTTGCTTTCTATTGATTTTTTACGGACACAGAATTCATCAGTTTATTTTTTTAATCACTTGGTAAATATCGAAAAAAAAATCTACAAAATCGTAGAATTTTGACGCTAACTAACCTTAGTAAATCCTAACTTATCCTAGCAAACAGATCTTCGGTTTTTGATATATTTTACATAGCAAACCTCAATTATAGCAAACTACTCGTCTTTATTTGCAGTTTTTAGTGTGCGTCTTATCTCTCCAGTCAAGTAACTAGGTACCTAAGTACTAAAATATTAATAGGATTAGGATTTAAGGTCATGAAACGTGGATCGTTTTAGAAGAAAAATCGATCAATGATATCGATTAATGTAGTGGATCTTCTTCAAGTGTTTCTCACGCGGACGATCAACAGTCTGCCAAGATCTACCTATCGTGTCTGTGGCCTAATGTTAAGACAAATGCCATACCAACCTCATCAGTCACCGGCTGTGATTAATGATTTGGTAATCGTATGCTTGGTGACCGGCCGGCTCTCTGTCTTGAACTTGAAGCCAGTCCTATCTTTCACATTGCTTCTCTCGCATTTTTTTTCAACCAACAACAACATTGTTTGTAAAGAAATGCTTTTATTACCTCAAAACACGGGAATTTAGAGGCTGAGCGTAGTTATCTGAAGTGCATACGCAATATACAAATATAATACAACCCACACCTACCTATATCTCTCTTCATATCAAGTTTTGAAATGACTCACTACAGCTTGTATCAATATTGAACAGGATGCTTTATCGTCAAACGTCAAAGTCCAAATTCGTAATTCTTTATAATAAGTATTAAAAAGTTTATTTTTAATTTTAAATTGTTTGCAAAATGTCCGTCAGTGTCCATACTGTTTATTATCCACGGATATGCTGTTCACAGCTTGTGTTTATAAACGCATTTTTCACTATCTCTCTCATCGGGGATATAGCTCAGTGGTAGAGCATTCGACTGCAGATCGAGAGGTCCCCGGTTCAAACCCGGGTGTCCCCTGGCGATTGCCTTTTTGCATTTTTATTCTATTGCTTGTTATTGATGAAATTTTTAAAATTTTTTGCTTCTGAACTTTTCTGCTTTATCGATTGCTATTGTGATTTTAGCCAACATTTAATTTCTCCTTGCTTGCTTACCTCAGTTTTGCAGCGTTGGCTTTTAATTTTCGAATACTTCAAGAAAGCATCCATTTTAATTTAGTTTATTCGGTAAGTTTTTGGGTTTCAAATAACACCTCTCCATTTCTTCCGTGGTCACGCGACTAAGGAAATAAAAATTGCTTGTGAAACATGAATACCTAGTTATGCTTTGTCTCTTAAACGTTTCGTGCCCTCTGCCTACGCCGTTTGAGAATTCTCAGACATTCCTTGTTTTTGATCATTAATTAATTACTTATAACTAGGTAATTTTTTTTTACGATTCCACAACCAAAGATTGTTAACAAAACGATACCCTGTTACTGAATACCGAGATCGTTGTCTGTTCGTCTATCACTCGGTTCTATTCTATCTCCTGAACCGTTGTAGCTAACAGTTGTTTTAATTTTACAGAATGTTTCTTATGTTATAGAGTAGGTACCTTACCT
>BHDV01011267.1:96729-120705 GCA_005406045.1 Adoxophyes honmai
TCTCTACGTCATATCAAAAATTCAGCTTTCTCGGTTCATTTGCATTTCTTTGCCGTTAATTCCTACGTAATGACCGGGTTAATTGCTTTGATTAGTAGAAAGTATGGTATGTCACAGTGACATTTCTTGTGAAAAGGTACAATGTGGCACAGTAATCAGTTTCCTTGACTGTACTTTAGAACAAAATGACTCCTCAACCACCGTAAAACGTTGTCACAATAAACGTATAAAAAAATCCTTTGTCAGCCAATGCAATGTCAGTATGACGTTAACCTGTATACAGGGTGGCCGGAATTTAACCGTAAACATTTTAACTAGTGGTCGGGTATACGCGTCTGAAATCCCTGCAATATATTTCCTGAAAATTTTCATTATTATCCTTGTGGGAGACAAATGTTTCCTCGCTTTTCAGGTCATTGCGCCCTGTATTTTACCTACCCTACGTCCCGTGCGGATGTCTCGTTAGTCGGCGCGTAGTCACATGCAATCATTCGACATTGCGATGCTTCGCAGTTGACTTAGAGTGGAATACAAAAGATTGGGAAATATTTTCGTTTTTTTTTTAAATCTCGTAAATACTTCACAGGAGTCTTCAGACGCGATAACCCGACCACTGGTTAAAAAAATACGGTTAATTTTCAGCCATCCTGTGTAGGTTCTGTATCAGGAAACATGTGGTTCGATTGTACCTATTATCAAAATATAAAGAAGCGTAACGGTATGTGTTATGAATGTATTGTATACATGTAAGTGTCTATAAATATTTTATAGATCACAATTAAAAAAGGTTACAACATTATTGCAACTCTATTATTGATAAATACTGTGTAATTTGGGTCATGAAAAGTATTAAATACCGATAGTTTCATGCGAAAATTATTTTTGTGCGCGTTCTTGTACGAGTATACATACGATATTTGCAATTTATTTAACCAGGTAATATTTGATTTTTATTTTTTTCGTAAGTCTACAAATATTTTCCTATTTCTGCTCACTGGCCCACTGACAATATATTTTATTGGGGTAACGTAAATCCGTAAAATTATTATTCTAAATGATACAATTAACATTGTGAATCGAATTAGTTTTAATACTCATACATAAGCCCAACCTAACCTAGCGTTAGCTTACGCGATACGTATTTCAATACACTAAAATGTTTGTAGTTTAGCAGAAAACTGTAGTTGTATTATTGAGCATATGAGAATAATATTTATTTTTATAATATTATCTTAACTAGAAATCGACACTTGCTTGCATACTTAATTCTATTACGATCGCAGCTTGTTTATATCTGCAGTAAAAATATATTTTTCATTCCGATTATGCTCTGCGCTTTAGAAAAAGTAATTGATACTATTAAAACACGAAAAGAAAAACGCTCATTCATTTCATAAGACTAATTAGTCAAGTAATTTTAGTTTTAGAATTAATTTTAGTTGTAGTTAAGTTTGTTTTTAGTATAAGGTATTTATAAGTTTTATTGTTATTTCTGTACAGTTGTGTTGTTTTTATTAAATGTCAGTAAGTTATCAATAATAAGTACCTAATAAGATGTAAACTTAAAGAGCTGTTAAAATTATCATTGAAAACAACATAATTAATGCGATTAATTCTACCTTTTTCCAACCGATCAGTCGGCTAGTCTGACATAATATATGCACAATCAACCCATCACTAAAACATAGCCTTTAATGAGTTAAAATTGGTACGATCAATTCAATCGGAAATAATCCTTACTAATATTATAAGTCAGAAAGTGAGTTTGTTTGTTTGTTTGTTTGTTCCGCTTTCACGCCGTAACTACTGAACCGATTGCTTTGAAATTTTGCAGACATAATGATAGAAGTCCGGATTAAATAATAGGGTACTTTTTATCCCGGAAAAAAATGATGTTCCCGCGGGAAAACAAAAATATAGTTTGCTTGATAGATCGATATAAATCGATGATAGATCGATATCGATCGATAGATGTTAGATCGATAGATGATAGATCGATGGCGCTGTGTGTCGTTGGAAACGAGAAGTTTTCTTATAGTTGTGCTTTATACCGCAATATAACCGAGTTCCACGCGGGCGAAGCCGCGGGCGGAAAGCTAGTATTTTATAGTTTAAATGTAACACCAGTGCATCCTTTGAGTGTTAATTACTGCATGGTTATTAGGAGCAGCAAAGTAGCTGAACTGCATATTGCGAATTTATTTCGACGTACGCGCACGTGATCCATCGGCAGTTCTAACAAGTTAGTCCTACAGTTTTAGAATTTTATATAATTTTTAAGCTTACCTAAGAGACATTCAAAATTGTGAAACTTGCAAATAGTTTTGCTTGTGCTATTATCTACACTACAGGCTTCAAAACTAGTAATATTTTCACGATGAGTGATTAGCTTACTTTTGTACGGAAAATTAAGATACACGCTGTTGTCACCAATATATTATTATAACTACTCGTAAAAAGTGACTTTATGAAACAATTCGAGCTATATCTAGAAAAGAGTGAAAACAAGTGACTTTTTCAAACATAAAATTAAAACAAAGTAGGTAAAATTAAATAGTCTGTTGTAATTACAAGATAACAAGTTAAATTTTATAAAAAGTCCATTTAATAAACACAATCGATGCCATGTTTAAGTAACTTACTGATCTACGTATAAAACAAATGACAGTCACAAAGAGGCGCCATTATTTTCTTTCTAATCTTTTCTTAATATAAGAACCTTTGGGGTCAAGCATTTTACCGATCTATCTACGTAAAACAAATGACAGTCACACAGAGGCGCTTTTTCTAAATTTAGAACTTCTAAGGATAAATCGGCCATCATACTTTGTACGTTTGATTACACGTATTTGTTTGTGCATTGTAGAGTTACTTACCATTATTCATCATTAGGAATCCCCATCCCATGATCAACATCAACCCCTAACACCATGATCTGGGAGCCGCAGGACATCGCGCAAACCTGCCCTGCGCACACGCATCTAACCGCCTGCACGTCCTTCGCCTACGTATTCCTGAACCTGGTCCTCAATTTGTATGGGGACTCGTACGATCGGCGGGTCCAGGAGAAATTGAAGATAGAAGACCATGTGGAAGATGGGGAGGTGTACGACTTTATCGTGGTGGGGGCTGGCTCTGCCGGTTGTATCGTGGCCAATCGTTTGAGCGCTGTCGAGGAGTGGAAGGTAATATACACACATACAATCACACCTATGTTCCCAAATGAGGTAGGCAGAGCACACGAAACTTGACAGACAAAACCATGGTTATGACTATTTCACGCTTAGCAGCCACTTCTAGCATAATTTTAAGTTTGAAAATAGGAAGATATTATGATAGTGACAAGTTGCTGGCCTGTCGCCTAATGCATACTTAAACCTATTTCCTAAGTCGCCTCTCACGACATCAACGGAAGAAATGAAGAGGTATTATTCTATCCCGACACCACTATTATGTGCATTTTTTTTCGAATAACTTGTTTTATACACTGAATATAGTTAGTCGTGCGAACTTAATTATTGAGACCGATCAAAAGAGAGGTTCCAGTAAACATGGTGAAGTACAGTACATTTACAAAACATTCACAAAATTGTATTGGTTTTCCGCTTGAGTACACTCTAGCATGCCAGGCAAGAATGTAGGTATTTAGTTAACCTAGAACCCAAACGACTGTGTTCCTCAATTATAAACTAGATAAGGTTAAGCAATTTAAATAATTAATGCATTATCCCAGCCTTGAATAGCGTTTCTTCGGTAATTATACACGAAACATGTTCTCAATTAAAGGAAGTTACTTTTAATCTTAGTGATAATGGAGTGCATTTTATAGTTGCAAATGTTTAAATTGCGTGAGGGAAGTTTTGAATCGAATGCCGACAAATTGGTGATTGGTAATAAACTTGGTGATTTATCGATTATTGTCTAATGTATAGGTGTAGGTGCTTACATCAGGTGGGGATAGAATATCACCTCTCCATTTCTTCCATGGATGTCGTAAGAGACGACTAAAGAAACAAGTTTCGATATGCTTTAGGTGACAAATTAGCAACCTGTCACTGTTGTACCTCTTACTTTTTTCTGTGTCGCGTTTTGTGTGCTCTGCCTACATCATTTGGGAAAAAAGGCGTGGTTGTCATACTTTAAGCTTAAACACTTTTAGCATAATTTTAGGTTTAAGACAGATGGAAGAGTATAATAGCGACAGGTGGCTAGCCCGTCACCTTAAGCATAGTTAAACCTATTTCCGAAGTCGACATCCACAGAGGAAATGGACCTAAAGTTACTCTAAAAGTGGCTGCGAAGCGTGAAACAGCCACGATTTTGTACCGATTCGTGTGCCTGCATACTCCATTTAGAAACACAGCCCTGTATATGCCATACTTTAACTTTAAGTCATACTACAGCAGAAATTGTGGCCAAAAAGTACGTCCCAATCTCCCAATTTTTGCCTTGTCTCTTTCCAGGTTCTACTGCTAGAAGCAGGCCCAGAGGAGCCCGACGTGACGTCAGTCCCTGGGCTGTCCACTACCCTCATAAACTCTAACATCGACTGGCAGTACAAGACCATGCCCAGCCGCCACGCCTGTCTGGCTTTTAAGGATCAGCGATGCCAGTGGCCCAGGTAAGGGTGGAACTCGCGCTAACACTATGGGACCTTTGTTACTTTTTACCACAAAGAAGGAAAACGACTTAGTTGTTATTTTGCCCTAATGGAACATTTGCAACAGAATGCCTGTTTCGTTTAAATATTCAGTCCGCAAGTTTAACGCGTCTTAGAAGGTGAATTTAATGTAATAAATGCGAAGGTTTGTGATTGAGTGTGTTTCCTCCTTTTCCTGCCTAAGCGGCGGGACCAATTTGATGAAATTTAATATGCAGGAAGCCGTGACCCTAAATACATACACTACTTTTTATCCCGGAATAAATATAGAGGGAGTTTCGGGCAACAGCTAGTTGTACGTGCAATATACAATAACGCCATTGTTTCCAAATGGGGAAGGCAGAGCATACGAATCGCACTTAGATAGAATCATGACTGTTTCGCGTCTTGAAACCACTTCCAGCATATTTTCAGGTTTAAAAACAGATGACAGTCTCATAGCCTATCTAAAGCATATCAAAACGCCTTTTACGATATTCACAAAAAATATTATATCGTGAATTATTAGCATCACATTTTAAATTCGTTCGGTTTCCAGTTGTCGTTGAGCAATGAAGTTCGCTTACCATTAAGTCTTCCACAATTATGCTTGTTTGCCTTCTCTGTAGCATGAAAAATCACTGCAAAATAAGTCAAAAGATGCGGTGTCCGGGGAAACTTCTTGAACTTCAACACCAAGTGAAATCAGCGACTTATTTCTGGATCAATTAAACAAAGTGCTTAAATCTTTTTCAGAGGTAAAACGATGGGTGGATCGAGCGCTGTGAACTCATTCGTGTATATCCGGGGCAACCGACTCGACTACGACGGATGGGCGAAGCAAGGAAACCCAGGGTGGAGTTACAAAGATGTACGTATGAAAAATCTGAATCGACATTGAAAAATTTAATTATCCTTATCATGGGAAGCTCATGACAAACACTAGGATATATTGTAGGTAGGGGATGAAGATGATGATATGGAAGATCAACTGTTACAAAATTAGTAACAGTTATTAACTGTTTTAATTCGAAACTATTCATATTTTCCTTTATTTTTCCAAAATAAGTGGTATACCTATCATCGGCCCTTATTTTCCTGATAGAAAGTATGGTATTGAAATCAAACAAGCAATCCATTTATCTAAAGCAATCAACGGTTCTTTATTTGCTTAATTTGTAAGCGAAGCGCCTGGTTGCGTTTCCCGAGCAAAACTACATTTGATACTCTTATGTATCTGTCTCAACGATGAAATATATCGCTCATAAATGTTTGTCAATACATAAACTCCTATTTGCTCACGTATTTTATCGTAAGTATACATTCATATTTTTCAGGTGCTGCCCTACTTCAAAAAATCTGAACAAAACATGAATATAGAGGCCTTAGATCGCAAACACCACGGCGTAGACGGAGAACAGACGGTATCAAGATGGCCGTACGTTGACACACCTTCCTTGATGATAACAGATGCGTTCAACGAACGCGGATTACCTCTAAACGACCCCAATGGTAGACAACAGTTCGGTACCATCCAGGCTCAGAACATTGCCGACGACGGGGAAAGAGCATCAGCCAATAGACAATTTATAAGACCTATCAGGTACGCTAGAAATAATCTAAAAGTACGGCCTGAATCGGAAGCTATTGAGATACTCTTCGACAAACATAAGAGGGCTACCGGCGTGAAATACGTCAAGAATGGGCACTTGTATTCCGCCTATGCAACTAGAGAGGTGATAGTCAGTGGTGGTGCTATCAATTCTCCAAAATTACTTATGCTCTCTGGGATAGGTCCTAAAGAACATCTGGATGACTTACACATACCAGTGATCGCAGATTTACCCGTTGGCAAGAACCTCCACGATCATGTGACATTTAATGGTATCGTCATTGCTTTACCTAACAAAACGTCTACAGTCGTAAGCCAGAAAGAAATGTTGGACAGTGTCTATAAATATAAGGAGATGAAAGTAAAGAGGGGACCTTTGTCTGCCAACGGACCAGTTAGCAGTGTATCATTTTACAAGACTGACCCAAGTCTGCCGGCTCCCGACATACAGGTGCAAGTGGATAGTGTGGATTGGGAAGAATATATAAGGGAGCCAGCGTTGTACGACAGCCTGACGATTTTCCCTACAGTTTTCTACGACGCTGTCGTTCCGAGGGTTATGAATCTCGTCCCTTACAGTCGAGGGCGACTTTTGCTGAACGCTAGTGACCCTCACGGTCATCCGCTAATATACTCTGGGTATTTAGAAGACCCGCGTGACGTGCAGAGACTCGTCAAGGGTGTGAAGATGGTTCTCTCTCTAGAAGACACGCACTCCTTCAGATCTAAGGGAGCTAAGTTCGTTCGTACCCCTTTGCCTGCGTGTAGGCTTTTTAAATGGGGGACTGATGCTTATTACGAGTGCTTGGCGAGGTCTTATACTTCGTGCCCGTTCCACCCCGTAGGGTCTTGCAAGATGGGTCCAGATGATGACCCTACGTCGGTTGTTGATGCTAGGCTTCGAGTGTACGGCGTGGGTGGTCTGAGGGTGATCGATGCTTCTATAATGCCTACTATAAACCGCGGGAATACTAACGCGCCTTCGCTTATGATCGGAGAACGGGGAGTGGCGTTGGTGTTAGAAGATTGGATGCATAATTATAAATGTTAAGTTTAGAAAGTTCTTTTTAAAATGTCTACAGAAAAACGGTTAAGAGTGTGAAATGGATCTTCAATGTTCAAACCGACTTGTTATTGTCGAAGTCGGTTTCGCAGTTATTTAGTTAACACATTCACGACCAAGCCTAAAATCAAAACATCTGCGCGGAACCGAGTAGTCTATAGCTAGTACAAAATGAACCTGGCTACCGGGTTCTCGGTATCTCGCGAATGTTTTGAAGAACCCGGGAGCCGCGTCCTTGGTTCTGAATGTGTTAATACTCTTTTATGTTGTGCTGTATGTCGGTTTCTCAATATTTTTATGAAAAAACTCCAAGTTTTTTTGCTTAGTAATGCTGATAGTTGATTGTGCTGTTTATCTAATTTTGCTTATATTATATTTTACCGCTAGCTTTTTGGCTAAGATTTTAAAAGTTTTTCTTTAAGGTTATAAAGTAACTTTAAACAAAACTGATATCTAGCGAAAAAAAAATCACTTATAAAATGAATTAACAGCAGCACTCTTTTTGGTATATTCGTAAATTAAAGATGGTGAAAAATAAAAATCTAAAATTTGTAAACATTATTTTATTAACACTTTCTTAATAATTATAGTCCTTCTAATATAATTACAAAAGTAGAAAACTTCATAGTTCATTATTAATTACCATTTTACTAGAACGCTAAACATCTTTACGAAGACAAGCCGAAATGGCGTATAAATGAGCAAAAATCTCTACACAATCGAGATAACAATTCACCGATTCAGAAATTCACAGAATACAATTCAAAATCATCCACAAATTCTCAACAAGTCCTAACGGACAGCACGTAGTGCAGCTACCGAACGCTAGATGGCGTTAAACGCCGAAGCGGTTCCGAAAATGGCCGTTGAGCGGCAGCAACCAAGTTGCAAATAAACCAACAAAGGGATCCTTTTCTCTTGTTTTCTTCGGTTAGATTGTTCACTTCTCCGGCAGTTTGATAACTGGCATCTGAGAGCATCCCCAGTTTCTCTCGCAGTGGTCAATGAGGTCTTTTTCTGGGTCAGTAAGCACTGAGAGGTCCAGGTCTTGGTTGTCGCTAAAGGGGTCGGTATACGGGTAGTGGACGAGAACGCAGCTGTAGTCAGTCACTGGGCAGCAAAACCCGAGGATCTTGCGCATTTTGGCTTCAGAGTCGACCTGTTGGCAAAAGAAAATTCTTGTTAGTAACGCTCATAGTCAATAGAATATCCGTAAAACTAAATTATGCAAAATGTTTAAGACAAAGTGAATAAAAGATAGGGTAATCAATTTTATGGCTGGTTAGGAACGTAAAATTAAAAGATTAGTTGCCAAGGAGATATTACGAAATCTATGTTTACTTAATCGCAAATTTTATCTATTTCGTAATATTTAATTACAAGGTCGCTGTTCCAACCAAGTCATTAAATAATCATTCAAAATGTGCTTTACGTAGGTGCAATTTACAATTACTAATTTATTGAAAAATATATCAAAAAATCAAATTACCTTAATAACGTAGATGTCATTTTCATCGCAGAAGGCTTGCAACAAGACTTCTTGCATGTGTGTCGCGCTGTCTCCAGGGGGCGCCTCTGTTGTGAAACAGAAGAGCGCCCCGTTGCTGTTGCTTGACAGGTACTGTATTGCAGGAAGCAGGCCCACAGTCAGCCTCTTCTCCATACAGGCCCGCCGGAGCACCGTTTTGATGCACTGGCCAGTTGGGCTGGAAAGAATTTTTCTGTTAGACATTTTTGAAAAAATACAAAAATGCCCCCTTCGGGGTCGATCTTGGATCGCTGGCGACCGCTTACGATCCCAGGCAGAATACTACTGAGAGTTAGTTTTAAATTTTGATCAAATTAGGATAGTTCAGTGACTGACGCACATGTTTGAAAAGTTTGTTGAACTACCGTTTGTTTACTTCATTGAGATTTCATTAACGTTGATTCTGAGTCTTCCAAATAGTCTTTCTAAGAAGACTTTGATTAATAATTGTTCCACTTAGGTTTCCATGGATGATTTCACAAAAATTTCTTCACGCAAATATTTTTTCGCGAATTTTATTATTGCACAATAATGTTTAATAGTCTGATATCTACCTTTTAGCCGCAACTCCGCTGAAGCTCTCCATCTTCACTGGAACCACAGACTCCTTGTACATATTTGATAACTTTATGCTTTTCAATTCGTAAATTTCACTAATCTCTTCAACTTTCCGTGTGGAAGTGGGAATTTTCACTGCAGTTTCACTTAGAATGTTGAATGTTCACTATCACTTGAGTTCAGTTCGGTATCACTTGTTGAGCCTTGAAAGTTATGTCACAATAATTTCACAACTATGCGAGGGAAACGGACCGTAGTATCACCTCGAGCTTGGAGCGAGTAATGTGGCCTCAGTGACGCGGCCCGCCTTTTTATCCCCTCAGTCGCGCATGCGTCAATCAACGCAGCGTAAGCTAGTGTGCGTGTGGCGTCTGCCCCAGTACTAACGGAGATTCCTCGAAATTTGCCCACAATTTCGCTTGTGTGCGTGGAATTTTTGTAATACAACACAGTAATACACATGTGTTAGTGAGATGGATTAGTTTACGTGTGTGCGAACATTTCTCTGCGAGCTCGGGATCAAGTCGCAACGTGTCTGTGTTTACATTCAGTTGGTTTGGTCTACCCTGCCCCCCTGGGCTAGTACATTTGCAGGCGACAGAGGGGTAAGTAGCTTGGATTTTGTGGTGGTTTGAGGTTATGTGCTTGTGTTAGTGGCGCGTGGCATTCGGAATTTCCAAGCCGCCTGGGTTTTGGCGCCGATTAGGAAACGGCAGAGGAAATACAACGGATACTGGGCTTTACGCGGTGCAGTGGCTGGACCTTGGAATTTATTTCGCTAGTTGACATATTTTCGTAACTAGGATTTTACACGACCTCTTTAACAATGGGATGGCGGGTTAACCGGACGAAAAAGCTGTGGTAACGTGATGATTTGGCTTATTTTCAAATCCTGTTAGACCCGTTAATGGTTTGTAAGAAACTCCCTCACATTTATCCATCCAAGACTTCTCATATTTCAAAAAGTTGTTAAAAAGGACCCATAAAACCGTTATGCAACTCCTGGCCGTTTAAACAAGTTAGGACATGCCGAATGGGACCAGTCCAGACTCGGGGACTTTATTCAAAGGTCCCTCGTCCCTTTAAAACTTTTACCTGTCCATTCATGTTCAACCACGTCACGGCAACACCCATTGTTCAAAAGGATAATCTGCTTTATCACAGTCCTAACATTATCTCTCCATTAGGATAGTTTGTACTCATACTTGTTAGTACAGGTTTATATTATGTTAACCGAACGAACCATCCTTTTATGGATAACCTAGTTCCATTTTGTCCCAATTCTGAATTTGACTGCAAAAATATGGCGTCAGGGTAATTGAATTTGCAGACGACACCTTTTGTATCGCTTCGCGTATAGACTT
Source organism: Adoxophyes honmai (assembly GCA_005406045.1). Classification (NCBI taxonomy): domain Eukaryota; kingdom Metazoa; phylum Arthropoda; class Insecta; order Lepidoptera; family Tortricidae; genus Adoxophyes; species Adoxophyes honmai. The sequence continues at coordinate 107,494 of BHDV01011267.1, forward strand.
ACCACAAACGACAAAAACTAGTTTTGCTAACAAGCAACAGACCTTGCTATCTTAATACGGCAAGCTAAACAGTTACTTGTTTGTTTGTTGATAAGTCTATCCACTAATGAAGCTTGTGACATAACACTACTTCCAATTAGGGCCTTCATTTGTTTCTAATCGCGTTAGTCTTCAACCTTCGTCGTTGCCTGAATCAGTTTGTTTACTGTTATGTAATACATTACATCTTCGGATCAACGTCCAATGATTAATCAGTCATTAGTCAACGGAAAGTCATGTCTTTGTTTACAAACAGTGAGATCAAAACTTCAAAGCCTTTGGAAAACAGAGCTGATTTGTATGTGTCACTTCGCAATTCTGTCATTTGATTCTTTACGAGTGTATGAAGCACATAGTCTCTGATCTGTCCTAATTTCCTGGTCCTTGATGTGATTGAAGCAATATTTAGAAGAAAGTCTTGTCTTGCCTTATTCCAAATTTAATGGTGAATATTTACGAATATTTCTTGGACATTCTATTAAATGCCTAAGCACATATAAATGCAAGATTGGCAGAATGCCCTCAACTCTCTGACACATTTCTATCTACAGTATATCCTATTAGTTTTAATCTATCTAGTGGGACATTCAACCAGGATAAGTCCATGGAATACCCCGAGATATTGCAATATTGCGTTTTAGATCCGGACTAAGATTACTTCAAACCGTTTGAGCTTTCTTATCGATATTTGACGTGAATGAATCAACTCAAAATATTTCGCGAACTCTAATACTTCCCAAATGCTTCCTAAATTGGGTCATATCGGAGAAAACCTAAATATCAAAAAGGCGGACAAATTTTACGCAAATAAGTACCTACGGATATTTAAGAGACGTCTTTAAAAATATTGCTGACACACTTCATTGAAAAGAACAGGATACTGAGGATATTTAATAATAAAATCCACGTGACTAGCGTTACACATAACACGTTACTACAGCGTTTGGCTACTAGTCATTAACCTGTGCGGGTAGATGGCATGGGTGAGCGACCAGACAGTACAATATTTCCAAGGTTAATCACATTAACCCACTTACTTACTCTTTAGAAGAAAATGTCTACAGTAATTTGGAAACATTTCACGCAGAATTCACGTTTTAATGTGAATTTTCATTAAAATGTAATCTAAAACTTGGTAACAATAACAACAAACAATAAATCGAGGATTTCGTAGAACATTGCCACCCACTTTCTGATAACCAATTGTGAATAGTACTTCATGAATTAATGGAAATTGTTTAATCTACCATCGATGATATCTATCTAACAAGATACTTGAGTATTTGTAGTTAACCCGATTTATTCTGTCATATCAGATTTGCCTCTTTTCTTTACATCCTCTTTCCATTATTCTTCAATTGAATTTAGTTACTGACTTCAAATACTTATTATAACAAACGATTTTTGTAGCAGAATACAGATTTTTCGTCTTTTTTATCATCTTTTGTTTCGTGTGTTCTGCGTCCACCCTCCCCCCTTTGGGAATACAGCCATGATGTCTGTCTATCGACAAGTTTTCCCTTTCTACTTTGAAAATACTTAGTATTTCAACCCAAATAAAACCCTAATTTCAAGTCTATTGGGACAATTTACCGAGAACCAATTGATTAAACGTCCACTGCGTTACCGATAACGTTTAATTGGGTTTCCGTAACTGTTTATCAGTTAGTGCGAACTGTTTGTTTATTATTTCAATAACATTATTGTCTGTATCCAACGCATTGCTATCTTCCCGGTTGGCAGCGGGAAATCCATGTTTTGCTGTGGTATATTTACTACGGTTTAATCTTCCGTAGTAAATATTACTAAAATGTAATTGTCCTTCCTTAAATTATGTTTTCCTTAATATTCGAAGGGAAACCCTAATAACGGATTATTGCTAATATTGTTATGATACAAATGGTCATATTTCCGTATTTGTTTCAACTAAGCAACAGTAATTGATATTCAAATTAGTGGGAAATATGCTAATGTTTGTGATATTTGCGGAAAAACCGAGAATATAATTAATTGTTTATTTCCACTTGACTTCCACTTCTGTATTAGAATAGAGGTTTACTACATATAAGTATTTCTTATATTCTGTTTGCCGGTAGTCTATCCACTGACCTTATCATTACCATGAGATTATAGTGACTATACTTGCTAGCGTAGTGTAAAGATTTGCGTGCTTAGCAATACAATAAATACAATGTCACTATGACGTTCACTGTAAATAGTTTATATGGTGGGTCAGGAATGGATTAATTCGATAGAACATGCCATTCCTTGATTGGGCTCTCAATATGACAGAATTTTGGTTTCAGTTCCCACTCTTTCTCAATGCTTATTGGAAATTTCGAAAAATTTGAAAATTTGAAAATCGTAGCAAGTGGAACAAAGTTGTCTCTGCCTACCCCTGTGGGAAAGAGGCGTGACTGTATATATGTTATGTATGTATGCCATTATTGTTTCTTCCTAGCTATTCGCAATTCTGCACAATATTCTCCGCAGCTGTCTTTGAAAATTGTGCAGAATCACGAATAGGAAAAATAATGGCTTAAGTGTCGGATAATCCGTTTCATTAATGTTTTCTTTCACTGAATAACTTTTGGCTTGGCAAGTGATTTGTCTACTGGTTAGTTCACCCCCAATGCCCTTTAACCTTCACAGCGTCTGTCATCGATCGGAATCTCGCTAGCCCCGACTTTGACCCAATAAACGTGGTTCGAGGAAACCCCTTGTTTTACGGAATTCCGAATATTGGGAACAGTTTTCATGTTTGAATAATATAAGTGATTTCCGTGAAGTTATTAGCTTTGTTGATTTGAATCAATTAGAATATTAGAGTATCAGCTACATGATTACTTCTTAGTAGGTACAGTCACGAACAGGGATTGTTGAGCCACTTGCCACTGTTCGCAATTTAGTCGTGCAATCAATGACCGATGTGACTGACAGATGTTATCTATTGGATTAGTATTACACGACCAAGTTACAAACATAGGTAAGTGGCTCAACAATCCCTGTTCGCGATGGTACGGCAATGATCGATACGGCGTTTTCGAATAGTTAGCAACAGAGTCAATCCATCATCGTTTCAGCTATAAGCTATAAGACATCCACTGCTGAACATAGGGCTCTCCTTTAGACTTCCATAAGTGCCTAGTGGAAGCGACCTGCATCCAGCGTTTTCCGGCTACTTTTATTACGCCGTTTGTCCATCTTGTAGGTGGACGTTCATCGTTCATCGCTGCGCTTGATGGTCCGTAGTCTACTGAATCTGAGTTTTTAATGTTAAGAGGGCGCAAACATTTTTTACGAACGTAATATAAGATCAGGTGGGGGAAGAGAAATTCAGGGGCAGGGCAGGGGTAAGAGGCACCACAGACCATAACTCGTCGAGTTATGAGTGATTATGGTCTGTAGAGCCCTCTTATCCCTGCGTTTCTCTTCCCCCACCTGACCTTAGTGGTTTTGGACCAATGTTTAAAAAATCGTGAAAAATAAATTAACTCATATTTAGCCATGAAAAAAATATGGTTAGACTAAACATATTCTGTAAATTTACAATAAAATTGTTTCATTTGTAATTACATTAAAATCAATGAGAAAAAAAATAAAGTAATGGTTCAACTTTGAAATTATGTAAAATGATATTTGAATAATAAAAACCAATAATTTGATTCATGTTACACCGTTAATCCCCAGTAGACTATATTGTCTATCAGATAATAACAAGTTTATTTCGTTTATGGTAAATTTTAATGGAAAATTTTCAAGTGAAAAAGCTCTGACGCGTATTTTTGTGAAAACCCTTCAACAAATTGGCTAAGTAAAAGAAATCTGTGTTGCTAATAAAATATTTTTTTCCGTTAATCCCTAGAAAAAGAGTTTATTTATATGTTACAGTAGTTTTTCTTTAAAAACTTAAGGATTTATAGCTTTCTAAACCATTTGAAAAACATCAAAATCACCGAATTTTGTTTGCACGCTCTTAAGCTGACTTTGAACCTAAATCTATTCGGTTCATATGTGATTAGGTACCCGTGACATTATCTCGCTAGACGAGTACGCTGGTCATATCTCGCTCGTACTAAATAATTATAGTTTATCATTTCCTATTTAGTTCTATTCGATAAGATAAATGGTATTATGTGCGGTTTTTCGGCATAGTATCGCTATAACATAACGACAAGGAACTAAAGCAAAATCTGGCTATCGATAATTGAGGGAGTGAAGAATTTCTCCGCTACCTTCAGTCATGTCCACTGCTTCCCGATCATCATAATCTCTATGCTCGTCTAATGCTTGAAATAAGCCACTCTCATAGCACGCTACTGAGCACTATCCTCAGCTGCTCTGATTGCCTGGTACCTCGCGAAGATTATCACTCCAGAGTCTTAAGCTACGGTTGCCAATCCGTGGTCTCTAAGAATTCTACTCCAACAGTTATCAGTTATTCGGGTTATATGACCGGTCCATTACTTTCTGCTAGCTAATGCCAATCGTCTGCATCACCGCGAACGAGTTTCCGACATACTCCCGGCTCATCCTCCATGGTAGTGACAGTTGTTTCCGAAGCATTGCTGGCAAAATTAACGTACAAAATGTTAATTTATTCTATTTCCCAACTGTACCTACTCCATTACACAGATCCCTTCATCCGCCTTACACAAGCATTCAAAATTCCAGGTCAATTGCTAACCGGGAATTGGATTTTTTTCTTACAAGATTTGATTACAAACCTTAATTAAAGATTGTAACAAACAAACATCGAGACAGGTTAATTTTACAAAATTGTAAACTAGGGTATTGATCATATTATTATTCACTAGTAAGTTTGCTTCATTTGAAACTTTTTTTTCACGTCCCACAAGGTATACGCAATCAAACGCGCGCCAATAATTAGTGAAACATTTTTACTCCATCAGGAAAAACCAGCATCATGCAGCGGAAAAAATGCATACAAACCACTTGTACCTTTATAACCTTCCATATCTAAACCAGTCTAAAGCTAGGATTACAGGTTGTTGATATCTAGATACAAAATGGACAGTAAATAAGGAAAATCAGTAAAAAACCATCAGAGAGACCGGTAAACCATAGTTATCTATACGTAAAATCTTACCTTGCCTGTTAATTGTCCTCTATCTAAAAGTACAATACACGATAAGTACTTTAACTGATAAAATTAATTATAGACATTCTTCGAAATATTCAAGTGTCCGTCGTGATTGTCAGCCATGCAAATCTGAGTCATTACAGTCGTTTATAACTTGCATAGAAAACAATAATGATAATCGATAGTAAAAGGCAAGAAATCAGTTTTATTGTGAACAATATTACATACATAGAAACACGTCTATGTTCCCAAATGGGGTGAACAAAGCACACGAAACTTTACATAGAGAAAACCATGACTATATCACGTTTTAAAGCCAGATGAGTGCATAACAATAACAATGAATAGCCCAGCGGTTAGAGAACCTGACTGTGAAGCTTGAGGTCCCGGGTTCGATCCCCGGTCGGGGCAGATGTTTGTATGATGAATACGAATGTTTGCTTTTGAGTCTTGGATGTTTATCTATATATAAGTAAGTTTATCCGTTGTCTAGTACTCATAACACAGGGTTGCCTAGTTTGGGACTAGGTGATTGGTGTAAATATTGTCCAGTGATATATATTTATTTATTTATTTATTAATGTGTGTATTATTTTACGAACTGATTACTGTTAGCTGTGAAAATCAGATGTATCAGGCACATCCCTACGGTAGACGATGTGATGTGTCCCAACACTATTACGCTGTCATTTTGACGTTGAATTGCGCGCCTAGTCGGCGTCTCTCGACATTCAATTGTTTTAAGCTAAGATTAATATTGTATTGGATTTATTAAATATACGATAAGTGGTTCAATATCTACATTCCTTGTAACATTACTAACCCACCAAAACGTCGTCGCAAGCGTAATAACGATTTCCTTTGTCTTACTACTTGCTGTGACTACGTATACATGGTTGATTATGTCTGAAAATAAGAGATGTGTATCGAAATGTAGCGACCCCAGCGCCACCTATCGTCTAGTGTAGAACTTCTTCCACAAACGTCATCAACTATCAAAGTGCCAACATCGCGCTAACGAAGTTTCGAAGATTGGTTGCACAAATACAACATCCAAATTTTTCGGTGCGGACTTCGGTCCCCAGGCATAACATCTGCCTGTAGAGATCTCTCTATTGGAGACTTACAGAATCTAAGGAATCCATGCACAATTGGCACATTTCTGTCGGAATCCCATCCAAATTCAAGCCAAGTCTGTTCGTTGAAGCCGTTGATATTTAACGCGGTATCATCCAAATTCGTATCTTATCTGATAAGACCGCACACGACCTAGTAGCAAACAATCAGACCTATCTCAAATATCAGAATTATCATTTCGCAATGTTTTAATGCATTGCGCATTATTTTTTCTGGCGCCGACCGGTTTAAAAATAAACATGGCCGACGATACAGAGTCTTTCAACAGCACACACTTATATTTCACTACACTACAGTTGACAACAGACAGGATGATTATTGATGAGTAAATATCAAATTACGCGAATAAATTCCGAAAAAAAGTCGAAGGTGCGAGTCTGGGATTCGAATCCGCGACCCTCTGTGTGACTGGCGTGAGAGGCCACAGGTCAAACCGCTGGGCTACCACGGCTCTTACAACTTTAATACATACATACATACAATCACACCTATGTTACCAAAAGGGGTAGGCATAGCACACGAAAGAACGATTATGACTATTTCGCGCTTTGCAGCTACTTCTAGAGTAATTTTAGGTTTGAAAACAGATGGAACTTGAAGTTTATAGTGACAGGTTGCTAACCTATCGTCTAAAGCATAAGCCTATAATACGTTATTATATTGGTGATTGATTGGGTTCCTAACATTTTTCCCTATCAGTCTTTAATTTGAGAACCAACATCTACAGAGAAGGCTGATTTGTAATTAAAAGAAAATGCTAAAAGCAAAGGTGTCACTGACCCTAGTTTTGCTGTGGGGGAGTTATTGCGTCATATTATGTAATCAGCTGTTTTGCCGGCCACTACTGAACACATCTTCGATAGATTAGGTATAACTGTGACTCATGCTTTAAAATCATCTCTTGTATCGACTCAAGCTCGTTAGTGTAATGTAGCTTCGAATTAGTTGAAATTTTTAATTAAATTGACTAGCTCAGGAATTCAGGATGTCCTTAAAAATGTACTTACAGTTTACGTCCAAAGAATAGAAAAAGGTATCTACGTAAAATTTCGTGATATACAATCTTTATATCCCTAATAGTATCGTCTACGTACGTCATTTACTACGAAAAGTGGTAAACCTCAAGTCCAAATTTTACGATATAAATCCTAATCTAACAATGTATATCTCAGCAATTAGAATTAAGAATTTTAACAATCAGATTTATCCGTGCATTCGCAAAACAAATGACGTCTACAGTGAAAAACATCTGCGTAAAAATACAACTATCACAGGGTAATTAAATGCAACACTTGAGGATCGTAATTGTTTTGTTTGCTTCCACGTTATCATTGACGCGTGGTCAAGTTATGGTTGGCAATAGAAACAGATATAAGTACTTAAGGACCGTATCGTTAATTATGGAAACAGGTTTGTAGTACTCAAAAAAAGTTATATAATAATATAAATGTAATATATAAATGTCAATCTGTCAAGTATTGAGTCTAATATTGGATTCAGTACAAAAAATATTGAGAACTGTTGAAAATTTCCAAGATGAAGGGTCTATCCGCGAAACAACGATTTTCTATTGTGACCAAATATAGCGAAGGATCGGGTATGACGATGAGAAAAATTGCAGAAATGGAAGGTGTTAGTCTGAAAACAGTTTATAGCACTATCAAACGGTTAGGCATGAACCATACTTTCAAAGATTTACCTGGTCGAGGTAGAAAACGTGGTCCTTTGCATCATAATTTGGACAAGAAGACATGCGGGCAGTTTGCGAGAAATTAAGGTATTTCCACTCGGGATTGTGCGAAAAAATGCCAAACTTCTTTAGCAATGCTTCAACGTGCCAATGAAAGCAACATGCTGGTAACCTATAAGAAACAAAAACAGCCAAAACGCACTAAAACCTAGGAATCTAGCGCTAAAACTCGGGCTAGAAAACTGAACGATAAAATTTTAACTAAAAACAAACAATGTATTATTATGGGCGACGAAACTTATGTCAAACTTGACTATAAACCCTGCCTGGGCCGCAATTTTATACCGTAACGAAAGATGCAAAGGTCTCTAAAGAGGAAAAATCAATTTTTTGCAAAATTTTTGGCCAAGAGGTAATGGTTTGGCAAGCTGTTTGTCTATGTGGGATGAAAACGACTCCGTTCTTCGTTAAGGGTAACTTGAATGCTGATATTTACAGGAAATAATGTCTTCAGAAGCGGATATTTCCACTTATTCGCAAGCACAGAGGTCGCACATTATTTTACACCGTTTAGCTGCCTGCCACTATGCTCGCCATGTGTGCTAGATTGACATAGAGGGAATAACGTCGACTTTGAACCAAAAACGTTCAATACCCCTAATTGTCCTCAGATAAGTCCCATAGAGAGATTTTGACCTCTGATGAAGGCAAGATTAAGAAAACATATTAAGCCAACAGATAAAGTCGAGAAATTAAAAAAGACAGGATTCGTACGTATAAAACCTTCAACACTTTAGCTGTCCAACGGCTAATGAAAAACATTAAAAGCAAGATCGGGAAACTGGCCAAGGGGACCAGTAAATAAAAATAAGTTACTCTAATTATTGTGTTTGCAAACTCATATGTATATGAGTTTAGTTGTTTTCCTATAATATAAAATGTTCCCACAAATTGCGAGTATTTTACTTGTTTCCATAATTAACGATACGGTCCTTATGTGTAGTGTAGGTAGATATGCGAATGAGGTAAAAAGGTCTAGAGAAGTTTATGGCAATCTAGATAGAGAGATGGCTTCTAACATCTGTTTTGTCCACTTTAAGTTAGCAGGCGGATAAATACTATCAAACCAATTGATTCATTTATTTCATTCTGGAAATCACATACGTACTCGTACATACGTGTCTATTTTACGTCAAACGAAACGGCAATGAGTTCTAATTTGCAATTAATTCACAAGGTCAATAGGTTATTCCATTAACTTCATAATTTCCTTTTTTACTGGATCATGTTTGAACATGAAACTACCGTAAGATTCACACATAATGAAGTACATGGATAACTCCCTTTTTAATCGAGTTTAGCTCGACATGTTTCGGGTCACAGCCCCTAGGAGATGAAACGGAAAGAATTGGCAATGGGCAGGTCATAGCACGTAGAGCAAATGGCCGATGGGGTCGAAAAGTAATCGAGTGGAGACCACGAATCAGCAAACGCAGCGTAGGACATCCACCTACAAGATGGATAGAACAGGCGACCTAATAAAGGTTATAAAAAAGTCAATGTATCTATCCCGTTTAATACAGTTATATCCTCTCCAATTTCTTCAACTTTTCCTCTCTTAGTCTGACGCAAACTGCATTTTTTTTCACTATTTGATCTAAGCACTCTTCGGTCTTTTGATTCTTCTTTTTCCTTCCAGATTTCCTGTTATATTTTTATCCTGTTACTTTTCACCAAACTGAGTCTAATATAAAATTCGGCTTGAACTTGCGTCAGAGTTGCCAATGACCCAATTGCCTTTCCTCGTTGCAAACTGGTTGTCCGTAGCGGTCTCGAATTTTTTGTCGCTCCTTAAATATCGGTTCTGTATATTATAACTGCATTCACTTTTTGGAACCAGCTATTTTTAAAAATCGCTACATGTTATCGCTTTTATTAAGAATAACACTTCTCCATATCTTCCATGGGTTTCGTAAGAGGTGACTTAAATAGGTTCGCTATTATTCCTCTTTCGTCTAATACCCATGGTTATGCCTATCTAACGTTCTGTGTGTTCTACCTAACTTACACAGGCGAGGCGTGATGTACTTATTATGCAAAATCATTGTAAAGATACATTGATTTTGCGTTACATAGCAATATTAATTAAGAGAATTACATATTATGATTTTATTCAAAAAGCAATTACAAAAAATATAATTACAAAATATGTACGGTCAAGGACTTTAATTCATGAGCCACCATAGAACCTTTTCAAAGAAAAAATCACTACGATTTCCCTTGATACTTAATGGGATGTCACTATGACGTTTACTTTGAATTGGTTCCATGGTGGCTTATGAATTAAAGTCCTTGACTGTACATTCACTGCTGTATTAGAAACAGAGCCAATATCACTGTCACCTATCTAGTACGGACAGACCGGAGACAGACTGAATCTAAAGAACGACCAATGGTAAACAAAAATCATGCAACATCGATTGATAGCATTGATCTATTTGACACGATCTATAAAGATCGACCTTACGCGTACGCGTCATTTGGAGGCGCGGTCGGCATTGGAGACTGTACACGACTAAAAACAAAAACATTACCATCACCATCATCATTATCAGTCTATTGTAGTTCTTTGTGGTATCGGGTTTACAATAACATCTCCCTTTGTTACGCAAACTATACTCCATTCACGGAAACAAGTTAATATAGCGCTCTCTCTGTCACGTAATCCCATACAAATGACAAAGACAAAAAATCTAAACATTTGACAATCTCAAAAAACGTGTTCTCATCTGACTACTATAATAGAAGTGAATTTTAATTCTTATTTGGAATTGGGACTAAAATTTTTACGCTTTTACTATTGTATGTACCTAGAAGGCATAGAAAAAAAACAGGCAGTAATAATATTCATAAATGTTTCAATTTCAAAGCGAACTAACACTGAAACTGACAAATTGAAAACTATGTAGATTTTTGGTGCGTTAGACAATAGCGCTGCAACTTTTAACAATGTTTAACAACAAATTAACGGATTAATCAGTTTCCGAACATTAACATTGGACCTTGAAAGATACCAAATAAACTAAACTGTTCAGAATACAAATCGCCGTTAAACCAAGTGGGATCGGGGATTTTCTAGTTGCCCAGCCGTTTGTTATTGTTGTATTGTATTATCCTCAGTCGCAAACAGAATGGTTGCGGTTATTAGTTTCCTTATTCTCTGGCTTCCTTACGCAATTTCAATTACCTAGGTAGCTAACATCATTTATTTTAGACTAGACCTGGTAATTTGATATCTTTTATTTCTACTCTTTCACTGAAATGCATACATACCTACAGAAACATCACTAAATGCATACAAACGCCCAATACGGAATACCCTGCGGGGTGTGACAACAGAGCTTCTGTTCCACTCTTTTCAGGAATTTAGGCTTGATGTATGTATGTATTTTTTATAGGATAATCATCTCAGTAGACATTATCATTAAAATTGTCATAAAGAGCTTACTTGAGCGACTATCTGTAAAATATAAAACCAGGACAACTAACTGGCTGCTGCGTATGTCGATGACATTACACTTTTGCAAGTAGTTTGGCATCGAACGTTTATCAAATATATTGTGTAAACCTGTTGTATTTATACTCATATTCTAACACTGTCCGCAAACTCCTGGACCTCGTGTTACTCATAAATTATTTTCGTTTCGCTTGTCATTGTGACTTGTTAAGTATACTTACCTACTGGGATTATGCGCAGTCGTACATTGAGTATTGCAAATGGTGTTTAATCGGTTGCATCATTCTTAATGAAAAATACGGAGTTTGGACCAATGTTTCGAGGTAGTTCAAACAACCATGTAAAGAGAGTAGTGAAGTGCAGTGCGCGTTTGGTAGGAGCCGCCGGGGCTCCTAGATAAAGGGCTACGGACTAGACCGAAACATGACGAGTTAAACTCAATTTGAGACTTGGGTTACTCGTATAATTCGTATGAGTGAGTCTCGGGGAAGTTTTATGTTCAAATTGTTTCATTCTTGTTGAGTTTAGAAAAGCAAAAAGTTTCAGTAACCAGTGAAGGCACCGTTGTCATGATGTAGAATGTTATGCTCCACCCTCTTTTCCTTTATGCCCCTTAGAAATCTATTTACTAGGGATATAAGTGATATAAAAATACCGGGCAAGCGCGAATTGGGCTCTCGCAATTAGAATTCTGTACCATTATCTGCAACATTAGCCGTTTTCGCCCAAAAACACATCTCTAAGGGGTCGCAGACTTTAGTGCTCGGTATTAATTTCAATAATATGTAATTATATCTTGATGCGTCACTGAGAAAAACTGTCTTGACTTTTTCCATTTGGTTCTATTTTTCTCGGGCATGGAACCCAATAAAAGAAAAAACTGAAACATCCAGTTATCCAGAAATCATAAACATAAACCTAAGAAAATAAAACTAAAGCCAACTGTAAAAAAAGTTAAACTAACTAAAACGGAGACACGACATCAAACAATGACTTGATAGAAACTCGACAAGTTCAAAGTGATCTTAAGTAACCGCAAAATGTTTCTGATAATATGTCAAATACACAAACAATGATATAGCAACAAATTAATAATAAACGCAGCGGAAAAGTATCACAGCTTGTGATTAACACGGTACAACCCGACAAATTCAAAAACATCTTTACACTTAACACCATAATACCATCAAATGCATCTTCATTATTAGCAGTATGATACAACGTAGATACCGACGCGTGGCTAACATTTACCAAGTTATCGTTTGCTGGTAAAAGTTGCGCTACAGTCCTAGCTTTAATACAAATTAGTTACGTAAAGCTGTTAGTTAATAATTTAGCCACTGGTAAAGATATGTTGGTTGCGTAGTAACTTCGTGATCTCTACGATAATGCACGCGACACTCCCTCTACTAATGATATAATTATATAACAGACATCGCAGTTGTTAACTGACATCTATTACACGTGTTTGTTAGAAGTTAATGGCCGATGTTGATTATCTATTTATTATGTCCTACAGTTGTACGTTGACATGTTTTCTGGAGCATAAGATGGCTAAGTTTGATGCCAAATTCGATAGTAGGGTGATCATTTATTCGAGCGTTTCAACAGACTCATTCATCTGGACACCTTTTTGTAAAAATGGAATGAATATTCTGATACCGTCGTTTTGTCATCTATTAGGTTAGAGCAAGGCTGGCCAAACCCAGGCCCGCGGGCCACGAA